>JAODAL010030809.1:0-49377 GCA_025379985.1 Phyllomedusa bahiana
ATAACCCACACCCAAAATTTTTTAAATTCAGCATTAAAGGGAACCTGTCATATAGTTTCCCCCTTTGGGGGACACACAACTATGCAGACCTGCTGTTTCCAGCGCTGTGTCCATTTTCTGGAGATCGTAGTTTTAGAGATTCCCCCCTTAAAATTTTTTTTTCATGACGGTTTAGCCCACCCCCAAAAGGGCAGCTCTACCCCTGACAGTTTTTTCACTGTTTCTACCTATTCAAGTAATAGGTTTGTCATTGGGGGGGGCGGGGCTAGTCCCGTTGGGCCGGTTTGAAAAAACTGACACTCTGAATGATCTTCTGGCGAAAATTTGAAGATGAGCTGAAATACACGAAAACTACAGATCTTACGAATAAGGACACAGCGCTGGAAACAGCAGGTCTTCACTACTTTTCTGTCCTCAGCAAGGGGGCAAAACTTGTACAGTTTCTCTTTAAATCCTTAAGTTTTAAAGTATTATAATAAGAATCCAATATAATTTTTTCCATTAAGTCCCAAAATCCATTTCCACCAAATTTGAAAATTTTGCAAAAAACATCATATGAGCTTTAGGTTTTCTGTGGGCTTCAGGGCAATGAAAGTCCTTTTTACAATTTCCCGCTTTCATGATTGGGGTTGACTGTCTCTCTCTTGGAGTTTCTTGCTTTTCGAGTAATTTAGTGTTAAAAGGGGCGCTTTGTTCTTTTCATCACCGTCTCCGGATAAAGCTGATTAGGAATCTAGATAATTCCCGAAAAGAAAAACTGATTTATGTAAACAACCATTTTGCATGAAATGTGTTCATTGGAAATTTTTTTACCCATGAAATTGCATACTGGTCAAGACATAACCTGTATTCTACACAATTTTCCCTTTTTCAAGCACATCATCATTAGGGGATCAACAAGCCTTACTTTTAACTAACCTTGTGGTATTTTAAACTACAAAAAATTTTTTTAACCACTGAAGTTTCAGTTTCTCACATGGATATCTCTAATTCATTAATATTGTAGAGAATAATATATAGTTTTACCTTGATTAACCTTTTATATTATGCAATCAATTACAGTATGTGCCACACTAGCTCTGAATTGTGTGGAGCCCTAATATGGCACCCATAGATGTTGGTGTGACATATCGTACCTCCACGGCCTCTACTTTCATGTGGACAGTAGTTTTTCTTTATTTGTGTTTTGATACAGAATGAACTGTGGAAGGGAATGAGCTGAGGTAAAAGCGAATGTGTTCATTTGTTATACACTTTATAATTCTCCATTACGTTTATATCAGATATGGTAGAGCACAATCTAATCTCCTTATCTCAGGCGCATGCGTACTATGGTTAACATACCTATAGATAACAAAAAAAAAAATGAAGCAGTGCAACATATTACCTTAGAAAATTACTTTTTTAAGAAAATTTATAAGAAGTCGTTCATCTTAGGATAAACGTTGTAGTAGTTATGATTGTACAGTGTTAATGGACATTTCTCTTTTTATTAGCTTACGTTTGACATGGCTACTCACTGTATACAGATGATATGTGATTATAACTGTGATCTCAGATCCTGCATGTTCTTTTTCTCTAGTAGACTTCAATAAAAATATGTTTAAAAAAAACAAACAACATACCTATATTTGTTTTTGGAGTGTGGGAGTTAACAGTGGTATCTAGAAAAACCACATAAAGCAAAAAGATATGAGTTGCAGAGATAACATTGTCACAAGGATCTTGGTTCCTGATGGCCCTTTGAGGCATAAAAAGGGGCCGAACAATTAAGGATTGCCATAAGTTATTTTTGGGCCCCATACAGCCTAAAAATCAGCATCCATTACTAGCCCCTATCTTGTACCATATCATATCTAAGGACCCCTTTTTATAAAAAAAAAAAAAATTCATGGCCCCTGACAGGAGTGCAATCAATACTGCCCTGATGGAGCCCTTGGTCACTGGAATAATTTAGGCCCACCAGTGAGTTGATCTTTAGGGACCACCAATGAAATTGATTCCATTTAGATGCCTTTCTTCATTGGACCCACCAGTAAAGTTGATTATTGGGTCCCAACTACAGCTACATAGCACTCTGCCTCTCTTTCTCTGACTTTGTTCTTAAAAATGAACCCCAGGCTTTCCATGACCAGGTGCCCATAAGTAGTTTACAATGCAATTAGAAAAATTTGGAAAAATATCAGCTCACCAGGTGTAGTCCCGATCCTGTTTTGTTGGAAGACACATGGCACAGTTAAGCGAGCTTGGCTTAAGAAAAGAACTGCTCAAAGAACGAGAGGAGAGCCAGCTTCGATGTCAAGGCAGGTATGAAGTTTAAAAGATGTAATCTTTATTCGTTGCCATTAAAAAAAATCATATTTGTATCCAGGGAGACATAATATAACAAATCATATAGGGGGACATGTATGAAAACTGTCTTGGTCTTAGACTTTTCTTGTTGCAATCAATCAGAGCGCCTCTTTCATTTTTTCAGAGCACTATATAGAATGAAAAAGGCGCTCTGATGGGTTGCTATGTGCAACAAGGAAAGCTTAGACCAAGACAGTTTTCATACATTCCCCCATATGTTGACGAACAAGCCCCACGCAAAAAAATTTTATCGTTTTTTTTGGGGGTTTTAGGATTCTAAAAACCCCAAAATCATCATCGGGCAGCCCATAACTTTAAAGAAAAAACTACCTGTATCTATACAGGTCATTTTTTCCTGCTTCTCTTCGGGGCTTGAGTTTTTTCGTGTCTTCCCATAAATTTAATTGATGGGACACAGAAAAAAACCCAAAACCGACCTCCTTTTTTTGCGAAAATTTTGGTGAAAAAAACTGGGGTTTGGCCTGGGGCCTTTTTTGCCGTTCAGTGTAGACCTAGCCTAAAGATCTGTTCCGAAACGTGTCCGCTTTCCCCGCTCACAACGTTTCCCCTGCTCCACTATGATCTTTCGAGCTTTCCCGGGAGAAGGCCCTGCTTAATTTTTTGTTTGGGGCCCATAATTCAAGTTGTTCCCTGATGTAGATTTGCACCTTTCAGGGAACAAACTAACCATTGACCAAAGGTGCACCATAGCATTCCAAAATTAAACAAGGACAGACATCTCAAATTTGGAAAGCCTTTTCAGAACTTTTTTTACGTTATCATATTATATCTTATTTATAAGTAAAGTTTCTTATCAAAATGAACATATAAAAAAAAAAATTTAAATTTTTATTTCCGTATTCAATGTTTTTTAAAGGGAAATGGGTTACATTCCTACCATAAGTAAAAGAGAAATTTTTATTTTTCACAAATTCAATTGATTTTGGGGACGAACACCCTCCTTTATTGAAAACCCTTTCAACTTGCTTCGGGAACTCAAAGCTTTAGCATGACAAACAAGAGATTTTTTTGCTCTCTAAAATACCTTAGAGCATTTTTGATCCCAGGTGTTTGATTCCCTTTTTGGATACTGATTTTTCAGGACAGCATTAGCTACAGTCCAGGCAACAAAAGGGAAAAAACCATGCAATTTTGTGAGGTCAATTAAACAAATGACTTCATTGTATGTAATTTTTTTTCTTTCCTTTTTTTGTAATTTATTCGTATATGTGTAGATTTAGTTTTCACTAAAGGGAATCCCCAGTTATTGCGAGTGCTTTCAGTTAGGGGTTATTTCCATTTTGCTAATTAATTACTTTTTGATTGCTTGTTTTTAAAGAACCATTAAACCTTTTTTAAAGTGAGAAGATTTTAATTTTTCCAATTAGGGACATGCTAAAAGCAAAGAAAAGCCCGTTCCAAAGGGGGGCAGCTCCAAACAGGACCACAACGGGCTAAACGCTTTCAGATATAAGTGATTACATTGTTACATTGGGCCCCATGTTGCACAACCCTTTGCCTCTACAAACAGCAGATTATGGCGGGGGAAGAGCAGCCAGCCAGGTATTTCCACTGCAACAGCTACTGCAGGGATATGTAGTATTAAGGGTAGTTTTTAAGATAAATACCACCATTTTAACATAAGGATTGGGTAAAGAATAAAGCAACTCTATATTGTAGCTTTAGTGGGCAGCCCCGTGTGATTCACCCCCTCAGAGTCCAAATTCCTTGTAGATTGACATAATGGGAAAAATTTTTGTAATAGCCCCCAAATTCTACCCCATTAAAGAGAATATTTTACTTGACTGCTTTAATCAATGCAAAAAAGTCCAATAAAAAGATAATCCTGCGTTTTTTGAAAAGGACTTTTGACATTCCCAATGTTTGTGCAGTAAATACTTAAAAATAAAAAAAGGTTAGATATTAAATATTTCCCCTTGTTCAAATGAGGGACCCCTACACAGTCTGGCACTGTCACACGATTTGACATATGAGAAGGTGCAGGAGGAAAAAGAATAATAATGAACATTAAAAAATATTACCCAACCCAAAAAAAATTTCATTTTACAAAAATTTTTTTATTTAATCACACTTATATCAGTATAACAAACAGAACCCAAATAATAAAATGCAGTAATCACTTAGACAAGGGGCTAAATTAAAAAACTTTTAAAAGACAAGCAAGAAGACACAAAAAAAACAAAGAATGGGTGTACAAATCATAAAATAAATATTATTATTTCCCGCGACTACATTGCACCAATGCATCCAGCCCCAATCATAAGCCAACACAGCACCACTAGAAAAATAATATGCAAAATCATGAGTAAACCCTACTGAAGCATTTGGGGCAACTGTGACAATACAGAAAAATTAAAACACATTTCATGTGTAAACCCACCAAGGGGACCCGAGGGCGTTTTTACCAATGGGAAACGTTATTTTTTTTCCTCCTAAGGTGGGGAAAATGTGGGTAAGGGGGGGAGATAGGAGTTTTTTAAGCCTACTTCCCCCATTGGCGAATGGGTTTGAAAACCCCAAAAGTAAGAACCAATTGCTCAAAAAAGATTTGATTTCTGAAAAAAAACCAGAGTTCCCAACATTTAAAATTTTATATGGCTACATGCTATTAATAGTTTTTTTATTTCATTAACTACTAACTTTCTTCAAAAATCGCAACGTTCCTGCCTGACCAGCTCCTCAACAGCTATTTTCCCCAATTTTCAGTTTTCATAGTGAAGAACGCTTTTCTCTTCTGGGGATTGAATCCTTTTATACAAGACAAGGGAATGCCCCTTGTCTTTTAAGGGGCTTTTACAGAAATTCTTTTCCCATATTTTTGTAGGGGCCCTTTTTTATACTTATAAAATTAATCATACTCCCCGGACCCTTTTCTCAAGACAAATAAGTTTAGTTCTTTTAACCCCCTCATAACTAAAATCTCCCATTCCCCCTTTTAAGTTTGGTTGCTCGCTTTTCACCCTCTTTTCATCCTTTTTATAAATTGGAGCCCAGAACTGAGCGCATATTCCAATAGAGGCGCACCCTTGCTTTTACTCATAATATTCATTCCTGTCCCCCAAGTCCATGGCTCTTTTTATACATGCCAAAATGCTCTGGCTTAGGCACTTGAAAAGACATTGCATGTTCTCTGCACCTTTTCATGGGGGGTGGCGCGGATGCCGTTGCGCCCCGCTGCCGCCCCCTCCCGCAGGGGTCCCGCCCAGCGCCGCGGCTTCCCGGGACCCTCCCCCTCCACCCCAGGGCTGGTGCCGAGCCACTTACCCTCCACATCCGGGTACCTCCCTCCTGTCCCCGGTCGCCCCAGCTCCCGCTCCCTAGGGGGCGCGCGCGGCTGGTCCGGGTTTTAAAAGGCCGTACCCGGTAATTTGGGGGAATTTCCGCTGCGGTCCTATTTAAGTTTTTAAAGCTCCCAGCATCCTCATTTTTTTGGGGTCTTTTGCCCAGTTTTGAGTGTTGGAAAGTCCTTCTGATTACCCCCGTTGTAAAATTTCCGTTCCGTTTTTTTTTGGGGGGGTTTGGTTTTGACCCCCGAACCCCTGCCGCCCGCCCGCCTCCTCCTGCCCCCGCTACACCTTTGGATTTGATTCTGTACCTCGCATACCCGGGCCCCATTTCAACAATCACGTCAGGGTAGTGACCTGGTAGCCTCCCCCGCGCAAGACAACCCCGCTTTGCGGCGGGCTCTCGGGGTGAAAACCGGGGCTTTTTTAAACTCCGTTTTCCCTAAAGTGGTTTAAACTATCACGCTTGCGGTGGTCCCCGAATCCCCGAACCCTTACCCCTATATTTTCAAGGACGCCCCAATCTTTTTTTCAACCAGCGTTTTCTTCCATTTTTTTTCCCCCTTTAGGACAAAAGTTTGCCGAAGATTATTATACCAAGATGCAGAACTGACTTTTTTAACCAATTCAAACCCATATACCAAGTGGAGGGCAAAAACACTTAGGGGGGAAAAGTATAAACCTTTTTTTCACCCCTTTTGCTGGCCCCAAATTTGAGCCAGCTCCGAGGGTCTAATGCGCTAAGGGAATGTGTTACTGCATTGTTTTGTAAGACTCAACACTTTTTTAATGCGCTTTTTTGGGGGGGGTTCGGGGGTTTGTTGGGCACCACACTGGGAAAAGTATTAAACACATTTTGGGAATGTTTTGGGAAAAAAACTTTTCGCATTACTGCTCAAAATAGGCAAAACCAAATTTTTAATGTGGTCTCCCTGAGGGGGTTGAAGTTGAGCTTGTTTTTTGCTGTTGGGGCAAAAAATTCCAATTTTTTCCCTCAAATTTTTCACCAGAAAATGTAAAAAAATTTGATTTAAAATAATTATAAAACTAAAAAAATTTTTAATTAAATTTAAATTTAATAAAAAGTTATCATAAAAAATTTAAATTTATAAAAAAATTTTAATATTAAAAAAATTTAAAAAAATATCTCCTATAAACGGGTATTTAAAAAATTTGATAGAATCTAAAACAAATTTTTACTTTAAAAAAACCCCCCTATGAAAATGTTCAGTTTTTTTAAATTTTTTAATTCTTATCCCATTTAAATTTAAATTTTTTTTTGGGGCTGCTCCCCCCTTTTTTTCTACATACGCAAGACTAGCACAGCACAGGTTTTTGCGGGGGACCTGGGGTCCACCAAGCAGGATCATACTGCATTTTCTTTTTAAATGACTTTCATTCAAAAGATTTTTTCTTTTATTACCAGCCTATCTAAGCCTTTATCATTTTTTGGTACATTCCCAAAGGCCCCAAAATTTCCCCATAATGCCCCAAAACACACGGGGTGATTTTTCATTTGAACTTCAGACACCTTTTAAATGAACCCCAAAAAAAAAAACCTTTAAATACATTCGGGCGCATTTAAAAACAGAAAAATAGGTGCAAAAAGCACTTCAATGCACCTATTTTTCCAACATGCCCTCCCTAAATTTGTGCCCCGGGCCCTGTTTGTACTCCCAAACACCCCTTCCTTTAGTTTTGGGAAACTCCCCCTACATACTTGGTGTATCTGCAAAAAAAGAAACCCAGTGCTATTAATCCCCCCCCCCTATATCTTTAAAATAAATACACGAATAAAAAAGGACCCAGCATTGAGATTTGGGGGTCACCACTTAAAACCCGGGGGGACATTCAGAGTAAAAAATCATTTACCACCATCTATGATTATACCCATAGTTTACTTTTTAATTTCCCAATTTACACACTGTTATTTCAAAACACAGAAACCCAATAGATTTTTAAATTTACCTAAAAAGACGCTTATGGGGAAAGGTGTCAAACACTTTTGAAAAGGCCCTAAAAAACCCTAATCCACAGCCCCCCCCAAATGAAAACCCTTTTTACCCCACTTTTTTCGTAAAAACAGATCAGTTTGGTCTAAAATTTCTGCCCTTTAAGTAAAACAAACTGGCAATCATTTAAAAATGTTAAAATTTCAGCCACATTTTCCCCTGAATTTTTACCCCCTCAAACCCCCATAAACATTTTTCCTCAATAAAAGTTAAAAATTTAACGGGTCTAAAATTACCTGGGGCAAGATTTAAACCTTTTTTGAAGATGGGAAAACCAAAACATATGCCTTGCGCCACCCTCCTGGAACTATACCCCAGTCCCCCAGAAAAAGCTCTAAATACCAACTACGGGGGCACAGAGTTTTCCAAAAGCAGAGCTTTTTTAAAAAGAATTTTTTTTTTTTTTGTTTTTTTTTTGGGGAAATTTTGGTGCATTTTTTTATTGAGGTTTTTAAATTTTTTTTGGGGAAAAATTTTTTTTTTGCTTTGTATTTTTTTTGGGGTGTTGTAGTATCAAAATGTATTGAACACCCCCACAAGTGGTAACCCCCCAGTTTGTCATTTTTAGTCAAAACAGATCCCCCCATGCGGGCCCCCTGGCCTGGGGGGGAAAAAGGTAAACTCAGGGTGGGCTTGGGAACAGGGTGACCCTCTTTAAATTTACCCAGCCCCGGGGGCGGGTTTTTCGGGGAGAAAGGCAAAAACCCAAACCCCAGAATTTATGTCCCTTTCATGTACACTAACCAAAAGGAAGCCCTCAAATCAATTTATAACTTTTAGGGGGGCCCCCCAAAAAACCCAAATTTTCCCATTAGTGGGCCCCCCGGCACCCCAGTTAAAATACGGAAATCCGGGGAAGAAAAACAAGAAATTGTAAAAATGCACATTCCAAAAAAAAATTTCCCCCATAATGGTACTTCATGCATACATAACTTTTGTACAAAAAAAGGGCCCTACAGTTTTTCACAAAAGGAGAAACCCCTCCCCTTTATTTGTACAAAAAGGTTTTAATTCTTTTAATGGAACAACACTGAAGAAAATTTACAAAGTAAAGTATTCATTTTAAAAACCTTCTATAACAGTGAAAATTCCTTGTGCCGTCAACATCCCACCCACAATTTTCCAAAACCCCGCTGGCAACCAAAAATGAGTAAAAGCTTTAAGTAAAAAAGGACCAATTCGCCCCAAATTTCAATATTTTTTTGTGGCCACCAATATTTCCAGCACTGGTAGTGTTAGAAACTTTGCTCTTCTTCCACCTTCCGTTTTTTTTTGGGATGCCCCACAGAAGCTGAATAGGGTTTTTGGGATAAAAAACATGCTTGGCCCTCCCAGCACCTTTTTTTAAAAAATTTTTTAGGGAAGGGGGTGTGTTTAGGGGCGCTGTTAAAGGGTTGGAAAAACTGGGATAATGTAAAGAAAGGTAACAAAAAGCTCACCGGACTCCTCGAATTTCCAAAGGGGTTTATATAACTCTCAATTTGTCCTTGGGATGGGGCAAAGGGAAAATCATCCTGGCTGGAGGGGGAAGGCCCCTGTAGACTGAAAACGAAGGGAATCCCGCACCCATGAACCCGGAATTTGGGGGTTTGAAAAAAACAAGGTTTACTCTTTATTTAAAAAATTTTAAAAAAATGGTTAAAAACATCCAAACTGTGAGCGTGAGTTTTTTCGGCCCTTTTTAGGCTGAGTTTTTTTAGCCCCTTTTAACCCAAAAAATTTTTCTAAAACGTCCCAAAAAGGTTTTTTTTAATATCCAAACCCCGGGAAATAAAAAAGCAATTTCCCAACCCGAAGTTTAACTCCTTTTGGGTTTCAGAAACAATAGACCCCCCGTCCCGGGGAGTAGCAGCATTAAACATATTACTTTGGGGACTGAATAAACTGCATACACTGGTAGTGTTATACAACAATATTATCAACAAAACATGAAATTTAATAATAGAAACTACACAAATATCTCGTATAAATTTTTAATGGGAAAAACAGTATATTTAAATTTAGGGACCGTAAAGGGGGGTTATTTGTTTGGGGCTGCTCGGGGTGTTTACAAAATTTTTTCAGATTGAGTTTTTTAAAACCTTGGGGGGTGTCTCTCCCCGTCAGCAGGCGTGTCCTCCTCACTGAAGAACTGTGACATCATCATTTTGTTTTAAAACAGGGATGCAGAAGGTTTTTCTGGGGTATAACAGCCGTAGCTTTTCCCGCATGCTTCATAAAGTCTGCAACCTTGAGGCTCCCAAAATCCAGCAACACCTGTCCCTAATTTTTGAAATTTACACAAAAACTGAAAGGGCCCCAGCTCTTTTCTTCTAGTTTTTGTTCATCCAAATTGTACTGAACAACAGGCAGATTTCTTTACTCTACTACAAATGTCACTTCAAGTAAAGACCCTGCTTTCTTCCCAAAGAAAAATGTTTGGGGAAAACAGTAGGGGGATAACAAAAACACTTTGAGAAAGGCCCTGATCAGCTTGAACTAAATTGGGGTGGTGGTGCAAAGGGAAGCAGTAGACTAATTTCTTTTTCAACGAAGGGGTTTTTGAAATTCTATTTTCCCCCAGGGTATATATTTTTTTTTTCCCCCAAATCTACACATTTTGGGAAAAGAACCCGAAAATATATATGTTAATCTCTATAAAGATATATAAACACATACAGGGGCTCCCCCCATATCATGTCCAAAACCCCCCGGGAAAATATGCATTGTATCACATATGTTTGAAGTGCTTTGGGGGGACTGCAAAGGGTGGGACACAAAAAAGGGGAGCTTTGTGTTGGGGTGTATATGAATAAAAAATTTTAGAAATTTTACCACATAAATTTTCAAAATCTTTACATAATTTTGGGACCAAAATTTTTAAAAAAAAAAAAAAAAACAAAAAACTGAAGGGGCTTTTAAATTCCCCAACCTCCTCTTACAGATTGATCACCGAGCACTGCACTATAAAAAAGCAGCTTATACACACACAGTTTTTAATCCTTATGTGAACACTTCAGGTGAAGAAAGTCAAAAGGAGGCGGGGCTTTGCAATTTGATCTAAGGAACAGAACGCCTCTTTTTCCCAAATAGCGCTTTTAAAGGCTGGGTTTTGTGGGAGATGGGTCAAACCCCATGGCAAAAGCCCCTTAAAAAGCCATTTAAAAACCCCAAAAAATTTACCCTAAAGCGGAGATGAGTATAAAAAGCCAGCAGACTTTGGGGTTTTACTACGATTTTTAAAATCAAAGGGGAGTAAAAACAGAAATGGGGCAGGGGAGCCCAAAAACAGCGCAGGGGGCTGGCCCGAGTTTTTTCCTGTCTAGGGCGTATCCCAAAAGGCTGAATGAAAGTCAGCCAGCCAATTTACAGTGCAGGGGGCGTGTCTAGGGTGCGAGAATCCCACCAGGGGCGTTCCTTTACCAACAACAACAGAAATAAAGACAGATTTACAGAGATGCCTCATATCTGCTAAAACCAAATGACAGAGGAATGCAACCCAATTACCCAAAAATGGGTTATTTTTTACTGTCCCCATTTAAAACGAGATATGATCTTTGTAACGATAAAAACCCCCTTTTAAAAACAACTTAAATTTTAAAAAAGAAATTTCCCCCTTTTTAAAAAAAAGTAGAGGCCATTTAATATAAAATACATGAGTTTTGTTTTTATGATTTAATCCAATGGCATCTTGTATCAACGTAAAATCCAATATGCTTCTCTATTAGTGGGACCTTCCCCTGCGTAGGGGTTTTTTGAATTCAATTGCCATCACTTTTAAATTTTCCACACTATTAGGGTCCGCCTGAAAATGTTTAGAAACCCCGAACTTTTGGGGGACCTGGAGGGGTTCATCAATACTGTTCCCTAATCCCACATAGGCATTAGGGGTGAAACCCACATTTTGAAATTGAAAGATCGCACCAAGCCGATTTTCACAGGGAAACTATGAAATTTTTCAAAAACTTAAATTTTAATTTTTTGTGTTGCATAGACTCAAATTTCCGTTTTAAACCATATACCTGCATTTCCCCCCTACTGGTCCCGCATCTGAAGCCCTTAAAATAAACGACATTCTCTTCTGCGGACCAAGGTTTGACAAACAAACTGGGTGAAACTATATTGCCTTAGCCCCTAGTTTTTTAGAAAGTTTTGAACCCTTTTTTTAAAATCTCCCGGATTGTGGATTTTCGTAAGAAAGGGAAAGTGTTTCTGAAAATTTTTTCGTAATCTCAAAAATTGTCTGCTGAAAGCAGTGTGAAACATATTGGAAACTTTTCTTTGCCGATCCTCCTTGAACCATTGAACATCAAGAAGATGGACTTTCATTTTTTAAAAATTGTATTTAAGTGCCTGAATTAATATCTGTATTTTCCATTTCATACATTACAGGTTTTGTGTAGATCATTTTTCAATTTCATGTATTTGTTGCAAAAATATAGCTTGTAAAAAAACACCAGTGTATGCAGATATTCAGATCCCCAAGAATAGTTTTAAACTGCTCTGCAGACAGGGCGCCCATTGTTTTTCATCCAAGGAGTTAAAATCAGGTGGAATTCTAATTACTTCCTGGGGGGATATATAAGAAAACCGTTTTTACGCTTGAGAATGTTTTGATTTTGGGGCAAAAAACTCAGCCCGAAACGCGTAAAACTACACGCTCACAGTTTTGGATGTTTTTAACCATGTTTTTAAGAAGTTTTCAAAAAGAGTGAACCTTGTTTTCTACGAACCCAATTCTGTGTTCATGGGTGCTGGATTACCTTCGTTTTCAGTCTACTATGTTGAAATCCTGCCATGCGGCACATTTTCTGAAGGGAGGGTATTATGTTCTGCTTTAGTATTGTATGTCACAGTCCATGTTGGTATTCATGGTTCCCATAATGAACTGTAGGCCCCTACAGCCAGCAGCACTCATGCAGCCTCAAACCATGGCACTATCACCACCTTGCTTGACTGTAGGCAAGACCCATTTGTTTTTGTACTGCTATCATTGTTGACACCACACACACTTGTCACCATCTGAACCAAATAAGTTTATCTTGGTCTCATCAGATCACAGGACATGGTTCGAGTTATCCAGTGTGTGATGTATGGTCTGAGTACTGACAGGCTGACTCCCCGCCACCCCTTTTAATGTCTGCAGTAATGCTGGCAGCACTTATATGTCTATTTTGAAAAGATAATCTCCGGATATGATTCTGAGAACGTGCACACAACTAATTTTGTATACCATGGCCATACCTGTTCTGAGTGGAATCTCTCTTGTTAAAGTGCTTTATGTTCTTGGCCACCGTGCTGCAGCTTAGTTTCAGGGTGTTGTCAATCTTCTTATAGCCTAGGCCATCTTTATGTAGAGCAACAATTATTTTTTTCAGATCCTCAGGTAGTTCTTTGCCATGAGGTGCCATGTTGAACTTCCAGTGACCAGTATAAGAGAGTGTGAGAGCGATAACACCAAATTTAACACATCTGCTCCCCATTCACGCCTGAGACCTTTTAACATGACATCATGGAGGGAAAATAGCAAACTGGACACAATTTGTCCATTTTCACTTAGGGGTATACTTCCTTTTGTTGCCAGCGGTTTTGACATTAAAGGCTGTGTGTTGGGTTATTTTGAGGGCACACAAAATTTACACTGTTATACAAGCTGCACACTGACTACGTTACATCTTTATATCTTCAATGTTGTCCCATAAAAAGATATAATATAATATTTACAAAAATGGGAGGGGTGTACTCAGAGCTGTAGAATATAACAGCACTTTATTAATGAATTGAAAGAAATAAAAAAAGTAATTTCCCTTTTTCCTTTTGTAATTCAGATGCAATGAAGTGACCTACTTGTTTCAGTCTTCTGCTAA
This sequence comes from Phyllomedusa bahiana, assembly GCA_025379985.1. Lineage (NCBI taxonomy): Eukaryota > Metazoa > Chordata > Amphibia > Anura > Hylidae > Phyllomedusa > Phyllomedusa bahiana. Next base: position 13,516 of record JAODAL010030809.1, read on the forward strand.
CTTTAATGTCATTTAATAAGATTTCCTTCCTTATGATAGATTGTTTTTACAAACTACTTGTTGACAGGCTGTCTCCAAATGGCAGTATTATTTTATTTATAACAAGATGTATGGAGAAATGCGTGCTTATTTTTACTCACACCGATCATTTCTTTTTATATCATATGTCTACTTTCCAAAATACTAAGCAAAATATATTAGGAACTGTTATGTTAGAGTCACCATGGTGAGGAATGGGAGACACTGCACAACTTGCATAAAATCTGAAATATTTATTTATAGGAATTATTATTTTAAAAAAGTATTTCTTGTAAAACATACTTCTATATTCTCTTGTTATACCTTTGTTATAACATAAAGCAATTTAATAAAAACATATAGAGAACTTTAGTATTAAATAGCAACTCTTGCATTTTAATTATATTTTTATATGAACATGACCATTAAGAGGGCTGTTCTGTGATTTTCAATTCATGACCTATCCTAATGACAGGCCACTAATGCATTATCAGTGAAGGGTCACTGGCATATCTTCTTATGGTGGCCAGCCATGTGCAGTTTTTATCCCACGGCCACTGTTTCTCTGGCATGTATAATACATCTCTATATGACCATCTGTTCTGATAGGATACATAGTAAGCATGCATTGAGCTATTCACAAGAGCCTAGCCCATACAGTTGTATAAAGCAGTAAACCTGTCCCACAAGCTAGAAGATAGACGCAAAGCAACAGATGTGGAAGGGTAGTAAATGCATTGACAGCAAGGTAATCCATATATGCAGTATTTGGTAACAGCAGTCATGATACAAGCCCTTTCATTTAGGAGGATCAATTTAATTGAATTTGACTTGTATCTCATGTTGGTCATTAGATGGATGGCCTTAAAATTTTCTATCTGAACCTATGGAACTTGTTTTGTCGGCTGTAACGGATGAGCGGCAAAAACGGGTGGTGGACCCACTGGACTACTACCAGGTTTGCTTTGAGCGAGCATAGTTAAGCAACTATCAGTTTCTTCACAGAGAACTTGATGGTAAGCTTGGCTTCCCCCAATAGCCGCCAGGCAGTGGCAGCTGACCAGATTGATCAGAAGTGCCAATGCTAGGCACCAACAGAAATGGGGACAAAAAAACAGCAGACTAGGGGCCACATGTATGAAAACGGTTAGGTCTAAAACTCACTTTGTTGCCCATAGGTTACTATGGGCAAAAAAGTGAGTTTTAGACCTAAACCATTTTCATACATGTGGCCCTAGATGTAGAGGCGTGCAGGTACAGAACTGAACAGACAAGGAATAGAACTAAACAGACATAAAGGCCAAACAGAGGCCAAAGGGAAAGACACATGGCAGCAAACCAACAAGCAACATGAAGGATCCCACAGGGACAGCAACAACCAACAAGACACAAACACTATGACGAAGGAACTTTTGTTCCGAAACGCGTTTGCGTCTATTCAAGCACATGCATTAACCTGTGTACCTTTTTATGGATCACTATATAAGTTTTTAATGTATTGAAATAAAGTTTTTTTTCTTTTTTTAACGTAAGGGCTAGCGCTCACCTCTTTTTGGCTTGTTTTTACAAGCATTTTTGTCCAAGACGCAAACACTAACAAGGATCAGGCATAGAGTGTGGGGAAGAGCAGGTTTATAACTGCACAGGTGGAAAGAGATTGGCAGAGGAAGCCTAACCCCACTGCACGCTGTGGGACTAAATGTAAGCAGGATGTGGCCGCACCTCTCTATAGAGCAAGAGGGAAATAGGGCAGCAGCCACAAGATGGTGGAGCAGTAAGACCAGCATGGCGAAAAGCCGCACAGCAACCGCAAACGGCAAGCAGCGGCGTGACACCTGCGCAATGTACAGTTTTGAACAAAAGCTATATAAATGTTTTCTAACCCTAGAGCAAGTTATACATTGGATTGTAATGACAAATATGTGTAAAAATAATATGTCTTTGAGTCAAATAAACCCATTTAATTCACTTTCTTCTTTATGTATCATGGCTGGATTAACATGTAAATGTATATGCCACAGCAATCAATCCCCACAGCTCCACTGTCATCACTCTACTTACATGGTTTGACTTGGCAAAAAAAATTCTTCCTTTTAAGTATTTAAATATTTACTTTAGAAAAGTTTGCATTTCAGGATTGCCCTGAAACAACTGTCCTCGAGACTCCGGCAAAATTTTTACGTAATGTGCATAACTCCAATATGTTGGGAGTTTTTTTGCTCTTGCAGGTGTATTCCTCAGTAAAACACAAAGGACATTGAGTATGTATTTAGGCAGAGTAACCTGTTCTAACTTGTGTTGCTGTCTGACTTTCAACAATCTTCCTCCATTGTTTTTTTTTTTTGCTTTGGCTCAAGGGTCTATTAATATTATTTAAGGAATGCTATTTTGAGGCTGTAGGTGACTTGCCCAGCTGAAAAATGCATTAAAAATTTACAACTATGGATGTTGTAAATCAGATCCGCGGCATTCTTATTTGTCTTACCTTTTTTGCCGCAAGTACTTGGAGGTGACAATAAATTATTGTTTAAGTGATAAATCTGTTTCCCTTGAGAGGCTTATTTTAGTGCCCAACATTGGCTATATTGACTTACAGTAGTAAAATAGCTTGGACTTGAGAGAAAAAACATATAGTACTACCTCGAGGACTGTTGTAATTTCAGCGATATACACACATATACATATATATATATATATTACACATATATATATATATATATATATATATATATATATATACACATATATATGTTTATTATTATCCTATTATTATTATTTACACATAGTTATTGCTACATGTAAGTGATAATACTGCTGTGGGACATTTTGTTAGAGCTCATATTTGAGTATCCCAAATCCAGCTCCCATAGGAATTTATGATTCCATGATTAACATTCATCTGCCTCCGATTTTACAGTTTTAACTCTTTAATGACCACCAGGCCAGCTGTACTTTGATTGCAGGAAGTGCAGGTGACTTACAGCTCACTTCCTAGAGCAGCCTCTGACCGCAGCAGGGATCGGAGGAAGCTTCTGATTCACGAAGTTTAATCCTTTGATCAAAGAGGACCCTGTTTGATTGTAGATTGTAAGTCTTCATGGGCAGGGTCGTTCCCCTATACCAGTTGTTAGTGAATTGTATGCACAGGGCTGCACTAGTTATCTGGTGTCAAAAGCTTTAGTAGCCTTGTTCTATAGATGTATGAACAGCCGAAACCCAAACTTTGGCACGATAAACGCCGACACAACACTTTTTAATGTGCCAAAGATTAGGGGTATTTCAACAAATTCATAGAATTAGACACATTCATGATTCTTTGATGCCAAACCTAGGTGCAGAACAGTTAAATCAGCCAGACCAGGTTAAAGGTGTGTGCCTGAGCCTGAGTTGTTGTATTGGCACTAGACTGCAGAAGAGCAGGTTCATATATTCTGCTATATTTAGAACTGGCCTGTCAGTGCCAACGTTCATACATGTCACCCTTAGTGTTGCCATGGTTCTTTGTTTGGACCAATGTTATGTATCTAACCCCTCTCGAGTGTGCAGCACCTTGGAATTAATGGCATCTTAAAATAAATATAATAAGCTGACCGATTTTCCCAGTGCCTGATCAGAACCTGGGGAAACCCTTTACCGTCAACCCTTGGGACCTAATTGGCTTCCAGGCTGTGTATGCACTAAAACATTTTTTTGTGCGTACATTAAAAATCTACATATATGAGGTATCCACATGATTGTAACAACTTCTAGAAATAATTTAACAGGTTATTTAGTGTAAGTGGTATAAAATACTTTAGAAAAGAGATGCAGGAAAACACTTTTTTATATTTACAATGCAAAAATTTAAATAAATTACACACTAATTTGTATGTATCCTTAAATGACACTGAAAAATAGATCTTCTCCCATATAAGTCTAGGCTTCATACAGTTGGGTCATGAAAAAAATAAAATAAGGTGTGAGGGGTTAAGGCATGTTTTTTTTTATTATTATTCTAGCAATCTGTGAAAGATATGTTTGTATACGTGTCTTGTTATTATAGAATACTATATGTTGTGGAGACAGCATATAACCATACAAAGTACAGTATGGCTCCGTAATACCTTACCAAACAGCTCTGTCCTTACCCTATGTTGTATCCCTATATACCCATCAGTGTTGGAACAAACAACTGACTACAGGCTGAAAAATTGCACATGACATATTCATTTCAATTTTATCAGTTTAATTTAAGAAAAAAATTCCATACTGTCAGTTTCTAAGTGTACTTTTACCATTATTTATTTGGTTTTTTGTCATTAGTGAAAAGCATTTTATGGTATCACCTGAATTAGATGATGGCTGGATTGCAGACCTCATTGGTTAGGCACAATTTTTAAAACAGGAAGATGTTTTGTTTAGTGATGGGTTTTCGCATTGTTTATTCACTATTGAATTTACATGTGACCAGTGTGTTTTGTGCAGAAATATGTATTTTTCAAGCTAAAAGAAAAGCAATGTGACATATGTTTGAGATACTTACAGTCACTAACACATTGAGTGTAGAGTTACTTTGTGGCTCTGCACTATTTTACTTCAGTCTAGGCATCTTGAATTTCCACCAACATTTGGGCATGTTCTCATGCAGCAAATATGATGCAAAAATTTCTTCAGCTAAAAAATCCGTTTCATTCATCTGGCTGTTTTGGAAGCAAGGAAACGGGTTTCCTCATACCTTATTCACATGAATGGAATAGGCACAAAGTTGACTGCAACAAATCTGCCATGTGTGAATAGACCCTTATTGGAGCAAACAGGTTATGTTACCGCTTGACAAGTACATTGATATTTTTATGCAGCAAGAAAATTCTCTTCGGATGAATCTGGAATTTATTTTCAGTTTGATATGTATGGGGAGTCTATAGTTAAAGGGGTGTTCCTACCATAGATTTTGTTGGCACATTGATAGTCTATCCATCAAAGACTGATCTGCACCTATTTCAGGAATTAGCCTCTGATAGTCAATTCTTTCCATTCTGTTCTATGGGAATTCTGAATACAGCTGAGCATGGCACTTCACCTGTACTCAGAACTCCCATAGAATATAATGGAGTGTCGTGCGCAAGTGTGACTGGCTCTCCATTTTGAGATGACATTTTTGGGGCCCTGTTCCAAGATAGGTGCAGGTCCCAGAGGTGGATGCTGCACCTATCAGACTTTGACGGCATATCCTATCGATATGCTTTTTAAAGACTATGTTGGGAACTGCCCTTTAATACACATTTCATGCGGCCTGCTCCATTTTACATATTCCTAGTAACATTAGATGCCTAATCTAATATATACATGCCTCAGTGTGTCCTCTGTTGGTCTGTACCCAAAATACTGCCGCAATAAGGTTGACATGACGTGATAAAGCATTTGTATATGTGGCCCATAGAAGGGGACTTGAGAAGGGGAGCATTATTGTATGAAGGGCAATCAGACAAGACAGACAGAAGATAAGAAGAAACACTACACTGCATCTGCTTATGCTATTCGGCATTCAGACAGTGGTTTCACATAAAGATTTCCATCTTTGATTTCTTCTGAAGTCTGTAAATAATCTCTAGTTTATAGCTTTGAAATGCAATCAACCCACAAAACAGAGGTAAAAAAATGAACCAGTCCTCTGGCAAACCAGGATGAAAGGAGCCTGTTGATGGTTTTCGGAAGTAGCTGATTGCCCATAAGTGTTGCATGCTTTAACTAAATAAATAATAGCATGCATTAGATTTTACTTGTATGTCTGAACTTATATAAACAAGTGACTTTGTGAGGATTGTTTTTAGCTAACTTTTATTATTTGTGTACCAAAAAGGTCTTTTAGGGGTAGATATAGAGACTAATCACCTTCTACACAGATCTATAGTATATACAGTACTGTGCAAAAGTTATACTTGGAAAAAATGCGAAGAATGCTTTGAAATATAGAAGTGTTAAGAGTTTACTTTTATCAATTAATAAAATGCAAAGTGAATGAAAAAATATAATTCAAAATCAAATCAATATTTGTTGTGACCTCTCTTTGCCTTCAGAACAGCATCAGATCTTTTATGTACACTTGTAGGCAGTTCTTATAGAAACTCGGCTGGGAGGTTGTTCCAAACATCTCAGAGAAGTAACTGCAGATCTGTGGATGTAGCCTTGCTCAGATCATTCTGTGTCTTCATGTAATCCCAGACTCAATGATATTAAGATCAGGGCTCTGTGGGACCATCATCACCTCTAGGAGTTCAAAGACAAACGGTAGTCACACCAAATATTGTTTGGATTTTGATAACTCTCTTTTGCATTTTGTTAATTAATAAAAATAAACTATTATCACTTCTTGTTTTGAAAGTATTCTTACTTTGCAGCATTTTTTCAACACATGCCTGAAACTCTTGCTCAGTACTATACATACTCATTGATACAACCACAATAAGGATACTATCCATTTCTTTTATTTTTGACCTAATAAAATACTAAAACATGTAAGCATTGTACTAGCAAACCATTAACAATTTCTAGATTGTTATAGGTCACCAGATTCCAAGGGGAAATGAATTACTTATGTAAACCCTTTCCACGCTTTATGCCATTACAGTTTATTCTGCAGTAGCCAGATGGTCAAGGTGAGTAAATGAGATTTAAGAAACTTCTAATAATGATTCAATCGTAATGCTGTATATTAAAGTTGAGCCTAGGAGCTTTTTCAACAATTGCTCTGTGTAGCAATACAATGTAAATTAAAAAAAAAAAACAACACATAATGGTACTACTGCACAGAAAAACCTCAATACTTCATTTATTTACTATAGCATTTGGTATGCTATTAATACCTTTTTCATGCACAGTAATTATGTACATGACATGATCGTGGTCATTGATAAATTCCACCAATGGAAAGATACTATCCATTACGCTATTTATTACCTAATAAAATACTAAAACATGTAAGCATTGTACTAGCAAACCATTTCACTATTTCTAGAGTTTCATAAGAGTCACCAGATTCAAGGGGAAAATGATTACTTATGTATAACACGCCATATTCACACTGCATTTTATGCCATTACAGTTTATTCTGCAGTAGCCAGATGGTCAAGGTGAGTAAATGAGAATTTAAGAAACTTTAAATAATGAATTTCAATTCGTAGCTGTATATTAAAGTTGAAGCATAGGGACTTTTTCACCAATTGGCTATAGTGTAGACAAACTACAATGTAAATTAAAAAAAAAAACAACACATAATGGTACTACTGCACAGAAAAACCTCAATACTTCATTTATTTACTAATAGCATGTGAGTAATGCTATGTAATTACCTTTTTCATGCCACAGTAATTATGAACAGTGATCATGATTCAGCTGGTCTTGTAAATTCCATCCAATGGAAATGATAATTACATACAGCAATTATTACCACTGTCTGTCTATTTGGTCGGGTTGTGGTGAATAGTATTTTTAGATAAACCTTGTGTTGCAATCATCATTATTAACTGGAATTTTACAACCTTACGGATAAGCACGAACATGAAGTTAGTATCTTTCATCACTTAGATTGGCAGCCATTTTTCGTTTGTGTTGGCAATTTAATGTTTGGAAGGTATAAAATAAGATAGATAGATAGATAGATAGATAGATAGATAGATAGATAGATAGATAGATAGATAGACAGATAGACAGATGGAAGGATCGATAGATAGATGGAAGGATAGATAGATCGATAGATAGATGGAAGGATCGATAGATAGATGGAAGGATAAATAGATAGATAGATCGATAGATAGATGGAAGGATAGATAGATAGATGGATGGATGGATTGAACGACAGATAGATGGAAGGATCGATAGATAGATGGAAGGATCGATAGATAGATGGAAGGATAGATAGATGGAAGGATCGATAGATAGATAGATGGATGGATCAATAGATAGATGGATAGATGGAAGGATAGATAGATAGATGGAAGGATAGATAGATAGATGGATGGATGGATTGAACGACAGATAGATGGAAGGATCGATAGATAGATGGAAGGATCGATAGATAGATAGATGGAAGGATAGATAGATAGATAGATAGATAGATAGATTTTACGTATACTTTCCAAATATTATATTGCTAACACAAAGGAAAAATGGCTGCCAATCTTGGCGGTGAAAGATGCTGACTTCATGTTAGTGCATATCCTTAAGGTTGTAAAATAATACTAATAATTATTATTTTTATTATTATAGTGCACAGTGATCAGTATCAGTTTGACTATTATTGTTGTGTTATGGATTCAGGTCAAGGTAAAATTTGACCTTTCGAGTTCAGTTTGCCAAATAGATGTTTAGCATGTTTAGGCAAAATTGACATAAAAAAACCTGTAACCATAGCCCTAATCCTAAATTAGGGCTGTTGAAGAGAACTTAGTGGGTTAGCTTACTGGTCCTGTGATGCAAGACTCTCATTGCATACCAACTACCAGTCTGATGTTACATCCAGTGTCACTTTCGTTATTCAACTTAGGTCCAGTATTATAGTAACCAGAAGTAAAATTGGGTCTATGGTGAAGTAATGAATTGACTTTAGACAGCACAATAGATTGAAAGTCGGGCCTTACCGTACCAGTAAATCAATCCCCAAATACCTTTATATAGTCTTTAACCTAATTTACAATTAGGAATATGGTTATGTAAAGAATAAGGTGAAAGAAAAAATTTGTATTCTAATGGCGACATGTACAAAACTTGGCGCTGAGACTCCAGTTCTTAATCAATATAGAAGAGTGTAGAATGCAACAGTATGGATGAACCTGTCGTATGTGGGTTCATAAATCTGGCGTGTGCTGTGCCTTGTATAATATATCATATCTTTGGCGCATTCAAAGTTTTGGCATACGACTGTTCATACATCTATAGAGCAGGGCTATGAATTTTTTGTGGCACAAATATACGCCAAAAAAGTGGTGCAGTCCCGTTCACGCATGTCACCATAGGTTTCCTAAAACAAATGTTTTCACGTTTGGTCTAACTGAATAGGGCTCTGTTTGAGCAATACTATTGACTATTTCAATATGTAGCACAAGTAGTGTTGGATATATTTCAGGAAATAGTAGCGCTTGCGCTCTGCTTCTAAAAAGCTATACTTGCTCTGTGCACATTGCCTTGCATAAGGGGACATATGTTTCTCTGCATGGTCTCTCATGCTCTGCTTATTTAGAAGTGATTTAAACAGATTACAATGGAGATGTGACATCTGATGTTACACAGATACTGTATGTGGCTCTGCTAGCAGTTTCACAGAGCAAATGTAAAAAAACTAAGAGCAGATAATGTTTGTTAGAGTCTCTTTATGAAAGAAGCGAATGGCAAGTAAACTGTTAGTGCAACGAGGATTTGGCGGCGCAGGCAGAAACTCCTTCTATGTTCTGAGAAGTTTCTGCCTTAGTCTATAAGTCATAAGTCAGCTGCTTTCTGTCTTGGTTAATAGATCTGCGGCTCATGCGGTTTTCCTTTGTGTACAAACCAGTAATCTGTCAGAATTATTACTACTTCCAGCCAGAACATAAAAAACTGAAGGACAATATGAGAGAGAAATACCGTAGTGTTTCACTGAACTATAGACTTTTCAACACTGTCAGTGGGGACAGAGGCTTAAGTGGCATCTGCATTTTAGGTGCCACCAAGAGATATTCTAAACATTTAAAAGAGACAGAAGGGATCCGGGGAGCGGGGAGTTTAATCTCCAGGTGGATAAGATTCATAAGAATTTATATAAGGGCCAACTAAAAAAATCTTGTTAGCAATTCTAGAGAAAGTTAACCAAAAGGCCATGCCTACCAGACAAGTATGAGGGATAGAATTTAAAGGGGATTTCTACAGAATTAAGTTAGACAAATAAAAAGTAGCTGCTGATAGATATTTTTTTACTTATCTGTTTTTATTTTCTGATTGTATATTTTCTATACTTGATTACGGCAACATCCAATTTACTTAGGGTGCTTTGACACGATGTGTTTGTGGTACATTTTTTGATGCGTTTTTTCCTGAACTGCACCGCATTAATTACTGTGCATTTCTGCAAAAAAACACGCCAAAAACACACAAAAAAATGCACCAAAAATGCACCGTGTGAAAGCACCATTAAGCTGTCCTGTTAACTGAAACTCAAGCAAGTTTTCCCTGCTGTCATATGGACCATAGGAGCCTGTAAACAAGAGCTGACTCATTGACTTCTCTGGGAGACTGTTCTAGACATTCTCTTTGATTCATGATTATTGCGACATCCAATTTACTTAGGGTGCTTTGCCACGATGTGTTTGTGGTACATTTTTTGATGCGTTTTTTTCCTGAAATGCACCGCATTAATTACTATGCATTTCTGCAAACAAACACGCCAAAAACACACAAAAAAATGCACCAAAAATGCACCGTGTGAAAGCACCATTAAGCTGTCCTGTTAACTGTACTCAGAGCAAGTTTTACTGCTGTCATATGGACCATAGGAGCCTGTAAACAAGAGCTGACTCATTGACTTCTCTGGGAGACTGTTCTACACATGCTCTGTGATCTGTGCAGGGAGAGGATGTTAGCTATGACCATCACCTTTTGTGAATGGTGGGCTGTGTGTTATCTGCCTGCAGCTTTATAATAGGTGTGCTATCTGTAATTATAACACTAGCTCAGATAGGGAAGATCTCTCCTTAGGGAGAGCGCCTATATAGGTGTGTGGAGATTCGAAATTGCCTTTTTGCACTCCATGAAGCATCTGCATATCACAAGGCATTATGGGAAAGGAGCTGAGAAGCTCTAGTGCCCACTGTTGGATGTAACAAATCCTCAATTTGCTTTTGACCCACTGGATGTTTGGAAAGCAAGATGGGATATTTTACCAAGCCAGCATCACTCATCTGTATACAGCCCTTTCGGGGTTTTGCCCCCCATCAGTACAGAGCAGAGCGATGCTGACTTGGCTGAGTGGGAGGCAATGAGTAGCTCAGAAAGGGAAGATCTCTCCTTCGGGAGAGCGCCTATATAGGCGTGTGGAGATTCAAAACTGCTTTTTAGATCTTCCCTTTCTGAGCTACTCATTGCCTCCCAGTCAGCCAAGTCAGCATCGCTGTGCTCTGTACTGACGAGGGGCAAAACCCCAAAACGGCTGTATACAGATGAGTGATGCTAGCTTGGCTAAATATCCCTTATTGCTTTCCAAAGATCCAGTGGGTCAAAAGCAAATTGAGGATTTGTTACATCCAACAGAGGACGCTAGAGCTTCTCAGCTCCTTTCCCATAATGCCTTGTGATATAACATTAGCTGTGATGCTAATAAGGACACTGCTGAGAAGTGATCTGTACAGAACAAGAAGTGCAAAAAAAATGGTTAAGGGTGCGTTCACACGGGAAAGAAAAAATACCAGTCGGATTTTCCGACCGGTATTTTCTCCTTTTTTGTGCATGTAGGGGACTTTTTTTTTCTGCGGTTTGCGGATTCCACCGTCCCCCTTCACATTCAAATGTTCATGTTCTGCCTGAAATCCGGGCAGAAGAATGAACATGTTCTAAGTTTTTCAGATCGCCGGCGGTGTAAAAAATCCGTCCAGTGTGAACTGCTTCGTGTATTTTCTATTTAAATCAATGTAAATGGTTGACAGTCGGTTTACAGACGGTTTTCAAATCCGAAAAACGTCTGTAAAACCGACTGAAAACTTGTGTTGTGGGGACGGGACCTAAATCAGCAGCGCAACTATATCAATAGGGAAACAGGTACTCTAACTCCTGAATCCATGTAGCCAAATTAAACCGCAATCAAAGAAATTGAAGACAGCAGCCAAGACTAAGACTTAGGCTATGTTCACACGGGTTAAAATGGGGCATATTTCGGTCCGTAATTCGCGGCGTACTGCGCTCAAATACGGGCGAAATGCGCCCCAGTCATTACGGTAATCCACAGTTCTCATAGAGAACTATGGATTACGCCTCCTCTCCCTGCTCGTGCAATACGCCGCGGGGGGAGATAAGTGACGTGAATTACCAGCGGCGTATACGCGCTGTGAGTAATGCATGTCTATAGGGCCGGCGGGCCCCCTGCCCGCGGCGCCCCCCCCCCCCCCCCCCGCCCACACCGATCGGCGCGAGCTCCCGAACACACGGCGTAATTGCAGGCCGTAATTACGCCCTGCAATTAAGCCGTGTGGACATAGCCTAAGGGCCACAGTATGAAAACTGTCTAGGTCTAAAACTCACTTTGTTGCCCATAGCAACCAATGGTGCTCTGGAAAAATGAGAGGGGCGCTCTGATTGGTTGCTATGGGCAACAAAGTGAATTTTAGACCTAGACAGTTTTCATACATGTGACCCTTAGTCTTATGGATGAATAAAGAGGATTTATACATTGTTGGAACCCGCTGGATGTTGTCTTCTTTTTCTTTGATTACAGAACAGGAAGTGTCAAGACTATTTTGAGGCTTTAGTGGTAAAATAAAAACTGCAGGATTTCAAGATTTTTTTTTTTTTTATGTAGATAATGAAACAGAAAAGTAGAAAAAAATAACATCTGAGATTTATCAGAAAACGAAGAATAAGTAATTTTCAGTCTCTATATTGCTTTTAACATGTTCTTGCTCTGTGTGTAATCATGTGGGATTTTTTTCTTAATAGTCTGTGAAGCATTGGTGCCTCATTAGTGGGCAAGATCAAGCATTTGTTGAAGAGAAAAACATGTCTTTATATAGATACTTCCTTCCTCCTAATATTCTGTGTATATTTCTAATTGTCCTGTTGACTTTTTGAGCTGTAACTCTTAATATAACATAACAGTGTCAATTAATAAATGAATATTACTAAGATCTTGTGCACATGGCAAATCTGCCTATACCTCATCACACTAGTTCCCTATAGTTCCATAATAAGGTGTTGTAAGCACTCTTTGGACCATCATATCATAGAGATAGTCCCTTCTATGAACAGTTGTTTCTGTAATAATAACTAATAATGCTTTTACGATTTTCTTTGTTGGATTTTCTATGAATTTTGCAAAGAAAATGTATTATATGTTTTCCCTTTGCATATAGTTGAACCATACAGAACTACATTAGGGCCTCATAAACTTTTATGAGTGTCATGTTGGGGCTTTTTACAATTTAGGGATTATACAGAGCCTATTGCTGCCATCTGTATAATGGGTCCCAAATGTGGGAATTTCGGTTGCTCTTTAAAGTGAAGCAACATTGCTCTGCTGTTTTAATATCTTACATTTCAATATAACACAGTATAACCATGCTGGATCCAACAGTCTCAAAGGGTAGCCTGCTTACGATGAAAGTGATGGGTGAAAATATTTTTTAGTCCACTGTTAATTGAAAGGTTTTCTCATGTAGAAAGAGCAACTTTCAGTATGAGGTGTAGTCAGGATAGTTATCTTTAAGAAGTAGCAAATGAAGCACAATAACTAGGTCTATACAAGTAAATACACAAATAATTAGAATACTTATGAGAACAAAGGAATAATTAAAGTTGTTGCAGCTCACAAACACCGATAATTGAGGAAAATAATGAGGAACTAAGTAAGGCCAGGTTACTGTGGACTCCATAGCCTGTTCCTCTCTAGTTTCTATGTGAAAAATATGTATTACTATAGTGGTAACCTTTACCATAGTGAGAGCTGGATATGTTGAATTGTAGGTCATGAACGTGATGGGTATACAACTATTAACTGAGGATGTCATTTTTCATGGTGGCCCATTAAAGTACAAACTCAAAATGTAGATTTTTTTTTTTACTGGAATAATGCCAGAAGGACCATATGTTTCACTTCCAGCTATCTGGCCATCTTGCTTCCCCTTCTTTGACATTGATATGTAAGCAAGTTTATTAAGAGACAGAATAAAAGAGAAATACACTAAATGTATGCAGGAAACATGTTTGTTTGTAAAGTTAACTTAACACTAGACCTCCCTAAATTTGCCAGTAGACATTTATGGATTTAAGTCTCTCCTATATTATATTGTTTAAACAACTGATCCTCATCAGAAAGTTTTACATATACTGAGATACATCATGCAAATATTTAAAGAAGTTATATAGAGTATATAATAACTCCCACAAAAAATATATATGTTGGCCTACATTCCCAGGTGTCAAAGTTATCAACAGTTACAGATGGTGACCAGTGTTTCACATTCTGAGTACATATGGAAAGTATGAATAATACATAAAAATGTGTCCCAGTGACTATCATACATCCTCTATTCTTTCGATAAACTATCCAGTTCTCAGGACCGCTACCAATCACCAGAATGGATGACCTTAGTTCCCTGTTCAATCTAGCCACAAGACTGCATCTAGAAAGACTTTGAATTAAGCAGTAATCAAGTATTTTCCCCCTCTTGTTCCATTCCAAGTCTATGGCACTGCTGTGGCGCACTGTTCCATTCCAAGTCTATAGCACTGCTGTGGAGTTCTGTTCAATTCCAAGTCTATGGCACTGCTGTGGAGCTCTGTTCCATTCCAAGTCTATGGCACTGCTATGGAGCTCTGTTCCATTCCAAGTCTATGGCACTGCTATGGAGCTCTGTTCCATTCCAAGTCTATGGCACTGCTATGGAGCTCTGTTCCATTCCAAATCTATGGCACTGCTATGGAGCTCTGTTCCATTCCAAGTCTATGGCACTGCTGTGGCGCACTGCTCCATTCCAAGTCTATGACACTGCTGTGGAGCTCTGTTCCATTCCAAGTCTATGGCACTGCTATGGAGCTCTGTTCCATTCCAAATCTATGACACTGCTATGGAGCTCTGTTCCATTCCAAGTCTATGGCACTGCTGTGGAGCTCTGTTCCATTCCAAGTCTATGGCACTGCTGTGGCGCACTGCTCCATTAGAAGTCTATGGCACTGCTGTGGAGCTCTGTTCCATTCCAAATCTATGACACTGCTGTGGAGCGCTGTTCCATTCCAAGTCTATGGCACTGCTGTGGCGCACTGCTCCATTAGAAGTCTATGGCACTGCTGTGGAGCTCTGTTCCATTCCAAGTCTATGGCACTGCTGTGGCGCACTTTTCCATTCCAAGTCTATGGCACTGCTGTGGAGCGCTGTTCCATTCCAAGTCTATGGCACTGCTATGGAGCTCTGTTCCATTCCAAGTCTATGTCACTGCTTTGGCGCACTGCTCCATTCCAAGTCTATGGCACTGCTGTGGCGCACTGTTCCATTCCAAGTCTATGGCACTGCTTTGGCGCACTGCTCCATTCTAAGTCTATGGCTCTGCTGTGGCGCACTGTTCCATTCCAAGTCTATGGCACTGCTGTGGCGCACTTTTCCATTCCAAGTCTATGACACTGCTGTGGCGCACTTTTCCATTGCAAGTCTATGGCACTGCTGTGGAGCGCTGTTCCATTCCAAGTCTATGGCACTGCTTTGGCGCACTGTTCCATTCCAAGTATATGGCTCTGCTGTGGCGCACTGTTCCATTCCAAGTCTATGGCACTGCTATGGAGCTCTGTTCCATTCCAAGTCTATGACACTGCTGTGGCACACTGTTCCATTCCAAGTCTATGACACTGCTATGGAGCTCTGTTCCATTCCAAGTCTATGGCACTGCTGTGGCGCACTGCTCCATTAGAAGTCTATGGCACTGCTGTGGCACACTGTTCCATTCCAAGTCTATGGCACTGCTATGGAGCTCTGTTCCATTCCAAGTCTATGACACTGCTTTGGCGCACTGCTCCATTCCAAGTCTATGGCACTGCTGTGGCGCACTGTTCCATTCCAAGTCTATGGCACTGCTGTGGCGCACTTTTCCATTCCAAGTCTATGGCACTGCTGTGGCGCACTTTTCCATTCCAAGTCTATGGCACTGCTGTGGCGCACTGCTCCATTCTAAGTCTATGGCTCTGCTGTGGCGCACTGTTCCATTCCAAGTCTATGGCACTGCTGTGGCGCACTGTTCCATTCCAAGTCTATGGCACTGCTGTGGCGCACTGTTCCATTCCAAGTCTATGGCACTGCTGTGGAGCTCTGTTCCATTCCAAGTCTATGACACTGCTGTGGCGCACTTTTCCATTCCAAGTCTATGGCACTGCTGTGGAGCGCTGTTCCATTCCAAGTCTATGGCACTGCTATGGCACACTGTTCCATTCCAAGTATATGGCTCTGCTGTGCAGCTCTGTTCCATTCCAAGTCTATGGCACTGCTGTGGCGCACTTTTCCATTCCAAGTCTATGGCACTGCTGTGGAGCGCTGTTCCTTTCCAAGTCTATGGCACTGCTGTGGCGCACTTTTCCATTCCAAGTCTATGGCACTGCTGTGGCGCACTTTTCCATTCCAAGTCTATGGCACTGCTGTGGCGCACTGCTCCATTCTAAGTCTATGGCTCTGCTGTGGCGCACTGTTCCATTCCAAGTCTATGGCACTGCTGTGGCGCACTGCTCCATTCCAAGTCTATGGCACTGTTATGGCACACTGCTCCATTTCAAATCTATGACAATGCTATGAAGCACTGTTTTATTCAGCAGTCCTTGTGGCTAAAGGAAACAGAGGACTACAGTTCCCGATTTGATGAGTTGGACCCTCACCGAATTGACATTTATCAGCTATCCAGTGGATCGGCGATGATTGGCCAGAATTTACCTTTAAGCAACGCCCTTCCGAAGTTATGTATAAGTAATGGCAAAGTCCTAGCTCTACATGTCGGAATGTGATGATCTTCCCACACAATTGATTCAAGGTTGAGCAGCAGGTGTTATGGGAAAGGATGTGAAATTAATAAAATATTCTGGGTATGTGTGCCAGGCCGTGCAGTGAAAGCGCTGCATATGTTGTAAACATGCCATGTCTTACCTTTCTTTTCCTGCAGTTATGTGCAGGTCGGTAATACAACATGGAAACAAAGCCTCTTTTCAGCTAGCAGCCACTTTCCTGTAATTTATTAACAACAAAGTTTATACTTTGTTGCTGGCTTTCAGATCACCCTTCTGCAGGTTCAGCTGTTGCTAACAGTTGTTAGCAGGTCACCAATAGTAGGCTATCACCTATACGACCTCTGTGGAGGTTTATGACAGCACTGTTCAGTTCACTTTGTCGTTGTGATATTTTAGTCAATATCTATAGTACCGGCTATAGTACCCAAATCAGCTAAAATAAGATTTAAACTATTCAACAGATTACAGTGAAATCTGAACTAGACATAACTAGGCTATGGCAATCAAAATGATGGCACACCATGTATTGTAAAAATGTCTGCCATTTGCATTCCAGCACGCCTGGGCATGTTAAGAAAGGTGCACGCCAGTATGTCTAGATCCACCACATTGGTTAGTAGTTCTGCAAGTGTTCTTGACTTATTCCAGTAAACGTGCCTCTTCCAAGTGAGGTATATATGGAAATCTCCCACACTTTTGTTAACCAGTTATATGAAGAGGTCACAATGGGTTACTCCTAGCAAGATTGTGCCATGTGTCATACATTATATTCTTCAACAACAGCACTTCTTCTACAAAACTTTGGCTACCACATTTGCCACGTTTAACACCAAGAAAAAAAACCAGAAACATGGCCATGCTCACTGCTAGAAAAGCTGAGATGAGACTGAACACAGCACAGAGGCAACACAGGCCCCCATGCTATTAAAGAAAAATACCCAGGTGCAGCTGATGGGTGGTAACCCATACATCTCTCCACTAGGTGGACAGAAAGCTGCACCTTAAATTGACATCTATTCACATAGCATGCAAAAAAGCCACAGTACCATAAGTTGGGAGACTATACAGATACAAAAATAACCGTAAGACAGCCGCTCGCACACCTTCCATGCATGAGGGGGGGCGGCTGCTGGTATTCTACTTGCATCCAGTCCCTAGTACTCTTGGGCAAAAAAACTATTTTCACATACTGGAAAAACATCAAATATGAGGTATTGGTTAACATAATGGCCACTATATTGTAAGCCTGCAAGCCCCTTCACGGCTCCTCATCTATTGAAGGTCCCTACACTCCCTTAAAATCACAAAATATACAGAAAAAGGGGGAAAAAATTACTCAAAGAAAAAAAAAAAGAAACATGGCCATACTCACTGCTAGAAAAGCTGAAATGAGACTGAACACAGCACAGAGGCAACACAGGCCCCCGTACTATTAAAGAAAAATACCCAGGTGCCGCTGATGTGTGGTAACCCATACATCTCTCCACTAGGTGGACAGAAAGCTGCACCTTAAATTGACATCTATTCACATAGCATGCAAAAAAGCAAAAAAGCCACAGTACCATACATTGGGAGACTCTACAGATACAAAAATACCCGTAAGACAGCCGCTCGCACACCTTCCATGCATGTGGGGTGCGGCTGCTGGTATTCTACTTGCATCCAGTCCCCAGTACTTTTGGGGGAAAAAAAACTATTTTCACATACTGGAAAAAGTTTAACACCACCTAATTTTTTTTCTCTGGGGCTACCTGAAGAGGCAACTGTACCAGAAAAAGCCAATTACCCTTTTTTGGAACTGCAGGTCAATATGCAGCAAGAAATAGATGGCAGCTTATAGAACTTCTGCTGCTAATTATGCTCTTCTTAGAGCTTTCCCTAGATCTACCACATGGTCAAGTAGCAGACATTTCCAACATGTTTTGACATCATTTGTCATAAAATATATACAGTTAAAATGTTACTGTAATATGTTGAATAGTTCAAATTTTATTCACTTATTCGGGTACCAAACCGAGTTCGACATGCTGTATTTCATATATTCAATCCCATGTGCTGTTGATAGAATTACACCATTGGCACGGCTAATTGAGACAGTGGCTGGTAGTCTATTAGAGGACAACCAGGGATCTCCAGAATGGTCTTGTTTATGTAAATTGATCTTCAGGAACAGTGATCCCAATGTCTGGTCATAGTAGTAACCTAGCTGCAGTCACTCACCTGTTAACAGCAGTGGCAGCCATTGTAACATTGATGCAAATGGCACTACCTAACCAATAGAGCAATTAAAGAAAAAATCTTATCAAGTCTGCAATATTTGCATATTGTGTGTGTACATATAAATATTTCAATATTTGAACACATAATACACATTTTAAACTCAACACTGGGCTATAGCAAATAGTCTTCGAAGGCGCTGATTCATCACATGTGGTAGATCTAGGGAAAACTCTAAGAAGAGCAGAATTAGCTGCAAAAGGAAAAAATGATATATATGACAAGTGGCCAGGTGGTCAAAGGCTGCAGTGGGAGATGGTGGAAACCAGCAATGTGTTTACAAGTAAATATGTTTCAAGTATTTGCAGATATTGTTGATGTTGCAAAAAATTTTCAAAGTGGTTTACATGTGTAATGTCTTTTTTACTGGCCCACATTAATTATGTCTAGCTGGATCACGCTATACTGCAGTGGAAACTAGTCTCCCGCATGACAAAACTATTGGAAGTGCAGCACAGTCAAACACCTCACTCTCTCTCCCTGTATATAAATATATATCTATATATTGCAGCGCCTTACTTGCATCTGGACGCCATCTTGGACCGTCCTGGGGGTTTCTTCAGCTCACGGATCTCTGCTTTCATAGCAGAATGGCCGTCAGACACAGGGTTCCGTTTAACACTGGTCTCAGCCAGCTTTATTGTTCAGGCACAGCATACAAACAACAAAACATAAATAAAATCCTCGGCCGTCTAGCCACTAAATAAACCTTAAGTGAGTCCCTCAATAACGTGGTCTATGTCTACTGCACAGCACCAACAACAACAACAACAGTGTTTTTACTGTATTATAGGCTTCCCTCAAGCCTCTGGGGCCAGAGCCTCTCTCCAGCTCCTCTGCTGCTCCCCACTCAGGTAGCAGACCACACCCCCTGAACACCTGTAAGCACAGGCCTTTTATAGGCCTCCAGAGGTCTGCACAAAACGTGTCCTGGAATGTGGGAAGAGCCACCCACCAAATCTGCCTTTTTTCCGGGGAAGCCAACGTGTCCAGCACCTAGTGTTGCGGGACAGATAAACCATGGCTCCCCCACCAAGACCAGGATCTTGGTTGCACATTTCTAGAAGGAATCCTGACGTACGCCACCTGGTGGCAGCATCATGCAACCGCATAAGGACGTTCTGCCACAATATATATACATATACAGAGAGAGATTAAGGTGTTTGACTGTGCTGCACTTCTAATAGCTGTGTCATGCGGGAGACTAGTTTCCACTGTAGTATAGCGTGATTCACCTAGACATAATAAATGTGGGCCAGTAAAACAGACATTACAAATGTAAACCACTTTGAAAATATTTAGCAACGTCAACGATATCTGCAAATCCTTGAAACATATTTACTTGTAAACACATTGCTGGTTTCCACCATCTCCCACTGCAGCCTTTGACCACCTGGCCACTTGTCATATATATCATTTTTTCCTTTTTACAGCTAATTCTGCTCTTCTTAGAGCTTTCCCTAGATCTACCACATGTGATGAATCAGCGCCTTCGAGGACTATTTGCCATAGCCCAGTGTTTAGTTTAAAATGTATATTATGTGTTTAAATATTTATATAACAATTATAGGCTTCAGCCGTGATTTGGGACCTCAAATAAGTGAGCATGGAGGATGCAATGCATCTGGATATGTGTATAATTATCTTGATGATGTGAAGAGGGGATTAGGGTAAGATATATATAATATATATATATATTTAGATTTCCTGTACCATAGCAGAGAAGAGGGTAATTGAAATCCATATGAACACACGCATTTCTTTTAGTTAGAGGCAGATTATATTTTTTTACAAGAACATGTTATATTCATATTAGCCTAGATACATACCACATTTAAAAAAAAAACTCTGCAAAAAAGTAATGCAGCTACTTGTCGTCATTTACATCAATCCCCATTTGTGGTAAACCATGCTTTTGTATCCGATTTGCGCATTTCTAGAAGGAATCCTGACGTACGCCACCTGGTGGCAGCACCATGCGACCGCATAAGTTTGCGACCCACATATGTTTTCTACACAGAGCAAGTGTAGTTAATCAGGAGTACATACGCCCTATAAAGGTCTGTGGCCATGTCTCAACCCCACCGCTGTGTCTGTTGGGATAATTTTTTACATGATCTCAATGAATACCACACGGGCTGGAACAACATATTCTGGTGCCCTGGGCAAATAACGCATAAAGCGCCCCCACCCTTCCCCTTCCAATGTAAAATTCAGCTCTCTCCATACCTCTTTGCACCCCCTTCCTGCCTGGGATGAAGCAGAGCCCTAGGTGGTCGCCTATCATCACCTACCCATCGTCCCGTCCATGAATACCACACACAGAAACTAAAAATGTGAATGAGGCTTAAGCCAGCTGTGTACTGTTTTAATAGATACTTGATCTGTCACAAAAGGTATACAATAGGTTAACAGTTGTTTGATGGATCTGCCTCATAGGAGACTACAGGTACTATACTGAATAGAATGTTGTTGTTTTTAGCAATAGGGGATGATAGAAATGGAGCCTTGATATTGTGATATTGTTAATCTGCTAAGGGTTTGGTTGATAAGAAATGTTTTAAGTCTGTCCCTGTATTGGTTGTTTTTTGTGTTCCATACTATGGAAATGGATTCAGCTTTCAAGATCAGTCAAGACAAAACTTGTTTCCATAAAAACATGTTTCATGGAGGATACAGTTCAGGTACATTGAGCCACACCCATTCTGCAACTAATGTATCCAGAGCCATGAAGTTGCAATTGGCTGTCAAGATACATTAAAGGGGTTTTGCCACGATGTAATGTTGACGTGGGATCCTCCAAAATGGGTATTTAATCACTTTTCTAAATATATGTCATTAAAAAAAGTGAAGCCTCTGAGATCTACAGCCTGACTAAGATGTCCTTAGTTTCCTGACAGTTTACATTAGACACGACCAGGACACTGACAGGAACTGATCTGGCCGTGCTTGCATTGTTTGCACTTCTTATCTGATGGCAGGGAACATGAAGGAGCTTGCAAGGGACTGGGGAGAAAAAGCAGTGAATGAGCCTGTGCCTTTTGTGTAGAAAATCCACTGCTTGTAACGTAATTATTTGAGTAAACATTGCAGATGCTCCCTGCTTCCTGGCTCTCTCTCAGCCCCCTTCCCTCTCCCCCGTAACTCAGCATGCTGAGTTAATTTTCTTTCCTGAGCAGATAAGAGGTAAGGAACTCACTTCTTGGCAAAACCCCTTTAACATGTAGCAATGTTGTAACAGAACAGTCCTGATGCTCTGAAGTCATGAGGGCAGCAGATCGAAGTTTAGACTTCAGTTCACGTATGTGTTTCCTCGAGTTTTCCACCAGGCTTTTTGGTATTTTACAAGACTAGTGTAGTCTGCAGCGCTGTTCTTGCGGTCAAAATTACTGGAACCATGTATGAGGTCTACAAGAAATTTTCTTTACCTGCTTGAAAGTGGCAACAATAGTATGAACTAAACCTTAAAACTATTATATTTTTTAGGGATATTAGGAGCTTATTTCATGCATATTTGGAGACATGTTAGAAAACCAGTCAATGTCCTTATGCAACAAAAGATAAATCTTGTACTACTTCTCAGTACCTTAAAAGGGCAACATCAGAGCGGTACTGGCAGCACGCCTCTCAAGGGCCCTATCAATTTTTTTTTTAAAGGGCCAATACGGAGCAAGAAAGGAACGGGTAATGGGTGCGCAGATGTTTTGGCTGTTCAAGTCCTCAAATGACTGATGGTGGGCCTTCCTAAAAAGTTATGCAGATATCCTGTCAAAGATGTGTCAGAAGAACACATATCCAGACAGTTGATGCCCCTGGATAAACTTTATTAAAGATGTCAGGTAAAAACCAAGAGACCTAAAAAAAATATGCAGGACTGGAATAAAACAAAAATATACATTTATTAATTCATCGTAGAAATGTTAAAATATACTTTAAAATTAGTATGCACAAAAAAAAAACATTCAAATATTATGGCTACACAAAGTTGCTAAACGGTTTCAATAAAGAGGTCCATGTAAAAATTATAGGAAGACCATAATGCCATAAATCTCACCCACAGACATAATTATCATGACATGTAAGAGAAAAACGTAACTAATTGCTCATAACAGAAGCCTTTGAAAGAAACACAGGACCTATCACACCTGGTGCACAATTCACAAAAATGTCTTTGACAAGGCGTGGTTGGCCAAGGGGGTAAGTAATAACATGATAGAGCCAAATTAAAAGAACTAGATAATAAATACATACCTGTACTTTATTAAAGGGGTTTTTCCATTAAAAAAAATTGACGTGAGAAGCTTGCAAATAACAAACATTTTCACCATTCATCATTATTAAATATTCTGTACCATTTTTGTTTTAGCTGGTGTACAGCTTGTCTACAGGGGACACAACCACTGACGAGAGCTTCTCAGACCTGGCCGCACATGCTCAGACATCACCTCTACTCTCGATCAGCTACTGTCAGTCTCTTCCCTTCTTAGTAATCACACACACTCATTGCTGAGCGAGTGTTCAACCCCAAGTGCTGTCATTTTACTCATGTCCTCTGTACTTCTTAGTAACCACTCACACTAAAGCCTCGTTCACACGGCTTATTTCTCCGCGGATTGGCGCCGTACTCCGCGCCGGATTTGCGCTGCAGTACGGCGCCAATCCGTCGGCGTAATTACGGTAATCCACTGCTCTCATAGAGTACAGTGGATTCCGTCGCTCCTCCCCGCTCGGCGAATCCGGCGCGGGGGGAGAAAGTGACATGAACATTATTTACGGCGCGTACGCGCTGTAAACAATGCATTGTCTATCGGTTCGGGGAGCGGCGCCCCGCCCCCGTCCCGCCCCTTATTCACGGCGGATTTGTGAGCGCACAAATCCGTCGTGAATAAGCTGTGTGAACACGGCCTAACTCAATACTGAGTGACTGTTGAACCCCAGGTGCTGTCATTTTACTCCTTTTCCCCCTGACTCCTTTTTGAAATTAGTCAAAAAATGAAAAAAAAATTAAAAAACCTTTTTCAAGGGTTTTTGCATTGAGAAAAGAAAAAAATCTATGTGTTTGGTTCCCCGCTAGGATTTGAACCCCCGGACCCCCCAAGCAGTGGTGCTAACCCCTCGGGTGCATTGTAAATACTCCAAAAGGGTCTTTACATTTAAAAAGACCTTTTGGGTTGAGAGCCAGCATTCAATTTGAAAGGGGGAGATGCTTACTTTTTGGGGTTTTAGGGTTTCTTCGATAGAGTTTTCTTTAATTTTTATGTGTTTCCCGTAAAAGCTGTTTTAAAATGCTGCCCAAATTTTTACATGAAAACCTGTGGTTTTGCTTCCCCCACCGTCACCAAAGTAAATTTATAAACTCTACCCGGTTTTTCCCCTAAAAGAACAGCTGGGCAACAGTTTTGGGGGGTAGGGGGAAACATGACTAAAGTCTTTCTCTAAAGTCTGCTCTTTTTTACAAAGCTTTTGACAAGACAATACTGGATCAAATCCTAACATGCTTTTTTTGCCAAGCCCAGTGCCTACTATTATATCCCATGCTGAACTATAGGACGTTCTATTCATCCATTTTAAAGTATATTTAGATATTTGTGAACTACATAAAGGGGCAATTCCAAAATGGTTATAATTTTGGAAACCTGCTTTATTTAGGCAAGTTTATTCCCGTGTTATATGGTGATGGTGTGCCGGGCCCGTCCCTTTTTCTAGGGTTTTGGTTTGGTCTTCCTAGGGGAAAAAAACGACTATACAGGGCATTTTAAACCCAAACCAGTGTCTACTATTTTTATTTCCCTGTGAAAAATATAGGAAGTTCTATTCATCCATTTTAAAGTATATTTAGATATTTGTGAACTACATAAAGAGCAATTCCCAATGGCTATCATTGGAATCCTGCTTTATGAGGCCACTGTTTATTCCAGTGTCTTGTGGTGGTGATGGTGCTGTTGCCTGTCCTTTTACTAGGCTTTTGGTGGTCTTTCCTAGAGGAACCAATTTTCCAAATCTCCTTTTTTGCCTTTTTTTTTTGGGTTTCCCCCCATTTTCCCCATTTGAATTATTATGCCGGGTCAGAGTTTTGAGGGGTTTAAGAAGTATTTTGGGCTGTTTTGTTAAATTCCCAGAGACAAGATATACGAAAAAGTCCCCTCAAAAGTTTGGGTTGAAGGGGGAAAGATTCCCCTTGTGGAGACCCCAATAAATTGGTTGGGGGTGAGGATTTAAATCGCCTATCAGACCTCAATAATGTTTTTTAAAAAACAAAGGTTTATTTGGGAAAAAAGTGAGGGGAATCCTCAGCGCACTTATTGGATGAGTTATCCTTTAATTCAAAAATGTAGCTCGAGGGGCTTTGCAAAAATGAAAAGGGTTTGAGCCCAAACCCGTTAAAATTTGTTTTTAAAATGGTGTGTTTGGGTCCGTTTTTGGATCCCCAAAAAAAAACCCTCCACAAAGTTTTTGGGGTAAATCGAAACTAAAACGAAGGGGTTTTTGGGTTTTGGGTGCATTTTTGCTGAAACAGAAAAGCACTCCTTTTTTTTTTTTTAAATAGTGGTCTGCGGTCAAAAAGGAAAAAAAACGGGTCCAAAAGAGCAAACAGAAAAACGCATTTTAAAAAAACACATCTCTTTATCTTTAAGGCAATGGTGTTTTTATATTGAAAGCAATGTAAATCACACTGCACATTAGATGTTAGATGTGTGTTTGGGTCCGTTTAGGGTCCAAAACACAGAACCAAACACGCATCTATAAACAGATCCAAAAACAGCTCCAACATGCTGTGTGAACATACCCTTATACTGATTCTGTGACAAGTCGTACTGTTGCATACTTTTAATATGTATTCCTCCCCTTTTCTTCTTTTCTTCCTTTCCATCTTCCCTTTTAACTTCATCTGTTAAATTTGTAAATTTGAAAATAAAAATATTTAAAAAAAAAAAAAAGATTTTGAGGGAAAACATTCTAGAATTCTGCTCTTCATGTAACATATTTTGCATGGTTGAGCTGTAGTTAGATTTTTGTTCTACCATCATTAACCCGACGTTGGCGTCTTTCTGTATTTATTTAAGAAGTGTCTGGAGTGCACGGCTTCACTTTGAAGTAGTGATTTGTTCACTTGATAGGAAAATAGCGTGAAGAACTGATGCAGGTTTGTCAGTGTTTGACATGGCAGCTTCCTCAGCAATAACAATGTAAACACTTCATAGGTTCTTGTGGAAGAGGGACACTCAAGTGTCTCCTGCTATGCACTATAGTCTCAGCGTCTTTAGTAGCCTAAACTGTGGCAATAAATTTGTCATTACTACTGTGACATTTTTTTTTAAATTTCAGATATCAGTAATGTATGTTGGAGGTGGAAGTCCCCTGCCTCAAAGTGTTCCTCACCACCACAAGGGCAAAGCTCGTGGCTAAGAGGGGTTGGCACTAGTGCAACTTTCTCCCTGCAGTGACCCGATACTAGGTAGAAGAGGCAGGTCTGGGGCACATCCAGGACTGGGACAAGGTATTCTGGTGCTCTAGGGCAAATAAGGCATATAGCGCCCCCAATGGAGAATTCAGCCTACCCCATACTTCCATGCGCCCACCTTTCTGCCAGGGAAGAAGTGGTGCCAGAGCCCTTACCTATTGTCCCAGCCCTGGGTACATCCACACGTGACAGATATTTTGTCAATTTCCCACATATAATTTCATGTTCAAAGTCCAAAGCATTTACAGTAACAGCAAACTGACTACATTTTAACAAATCTCTTCCGTGATGCATCCACTTAAATCCTTAGCATAGTAATTCACATTGCGGATATACTGCAGATGTATCTGACCCTCACTTATCAAAACTATCTAGAAGTAAGACTGTCTTTGTTTCCCATAGCAACCAATCAGCACTCATAGTAACCAATTAGCGCTCATAGCAACCAGTCAGCACTAATAGCAACCAATCAGCACTAATAGCAACCAATCAGCACTCATAACAACTAGTCAGCGATCATAACAACTAGTCAATGCTCATAGCAACCAGCCAGCACTCATAGCAACCAGTCAGCACTCATAACAACTAGTCAGCGATCATAACAACTAGTCAGCGCTCATAGCAACCAGTCAGCACTAATAGCAACCACTCAGCACTCATATCAACCAATCAGCACTCATAACAACTGGTCAGCATTAATAGCAACCAATCAGCACTCACTGCAACCAATTCAGCGCTCATAGCAACCAATCAGCACTCATAACAACTAGTCAGCGATCATAACAACTAGTCAGCGCTCATAGCAACCAGTCAGCACTCATAGCAACCAATCAGCACTCATAACAACTAGTCGGTGCTCATAGCAACCAATCAGCACTAATAGCAACCAATCAGCGCTCACTGCAACCAATTCAGCGCTCATAGCAACCAATCAGCACTCATAGCAACCAATCAGCGCTCATAGCAACCAATCAGCACTCATAGCAACCAATCAGCGCTCATAGCAACCAATCAGCACTCATATCAACCAATTAGTGCTCAAAGCAACCAATCAGCACTCATATAAACTAATCAGCGCTCATAGCAACCAGTCAGCACTCATAGCAACCAATCAGCACTCATAGCAACCAATCAGCGCTCATAACAACCGGTCAGCATTAATAGCAACCAATCAGCACTCATAGCAACCCATCCGCACTCACAGCAACCACTCAGCGCTCATAGCAACCTATCAGTTCTCCTAGCAACCAATCAGTTCTCAAAGCAACCAATTAGCGCTCATAGCAACCAGTCAGCACTAATAGCAACCAATCAGCACTCATAGCAACCAATCAGCGCTCATAGCAACCAATCAGCGCTCATAGCAACCAATCAGAGCTCATAGCAACCAATCAGTGCTCACAGCAACCAATCAGAGCTCATAGCAACCAATCAGAGCTAAGCTTTCATTTTTTTTAACTGCTCTGGAGCAATGAAAGCTGAGCTCTGACTGGTTCCCATGGACAACAGGGAAGCCCTACTGTTTTGATAAATTAAATCCACTGTCTTTATTTTACAAATTAGGGTAGGTTCACACGTCACATGTCTCAACTGCCCCAAAACAGTATGCAAACACGCATTTTTAAAAATGCTTTACAAAACCCAAGTATTTTTATCATTAATTTTATTTTGGAAAAAAGCTGAAATTGGGGTTAACTACAAAACAAAAGCGACAAAAAAAAAGTCTGCAGCAATTCCATAGATATATATTCAGTGCGGGAAAATATGCACTTGTGTACATACCCCCATACTTGTGGACTTACCCCTAAAATGCTTCAGGTCTCAGCAGTATAGACTATATGACTAGTCGATCATGTACTCCTGAACTTGCTGTGCTGGATGTACTACAGAGAATTGAGGAGATTATGAGAATAATGCAAAAAATATATTGCTAGTGAGGTGTCATTGGCAGGTTTTATCATCCAGTCCCCTCTAGTGGTACTTGAAGGAATTACATGTAGATGATAAAATAGAGAGAGATAGATAGACAGAAAGATAGATAGACAGACATATAGACAGATAAATAGATATATAGATAGACAGACAGAAAGATAGATAGATAAACGAATAAATAGATAGATAGACAGAGATAGAAAGACAGATAGACAGACATAGATAGATAGACAGACAGACAGACAGACAGACAGACAGACAGACAGACAGACAGATAGATAGATAGATAGATAGATAGATAGACAAACAGGCAGATAGATACACAGATAGATAGATAGATAGATAGATAGATAGATAGACAGACATATAGATAGATAGATAGATAGATAGATAGATAGATAGATAGATAGATAGATAGATAGATAGATAGACAGACAGACAGACATATTAGATAGATAGATAGACAGACAGACAGATAGATAGATAGATAGATAGATTATAGATAGATAGACAGACAGACGTATAGATAGACATATAGATAGATAGAAAGATGGATAGATAGACATATAGACAGACAGATGTATAGATGGATAGACAGACATATAGACAGATAGATGTATAGATAGACAGACAGATAGATGTATAGATAGACAGACATATAGACAGATAGATAGATAGATAGATAGATAGATAGATAGATAGATAGATTGCAGTTGACATGTTGGAATAAAGACACTTTTTTGGACACCATGTTATTTTGGAGTGCTGTGATTTTTATGGATTTAATAGATAATCCTAATTATCGCTGGCTCTCATTCATGTATTGTATATGTATGCATTGTCTCTGCATAGTACACTATACAATATCACATAGTCTTTATATATATCCCCTACTGTCCGGAGTAAAAGGAGTCACTTAGGATAGTGTAATGTCTTAAACTGCTGTAGAGAAAGTGCAGACATTTGTTGATAATTTCAAGCCTTTTAGACTTGTGTCCAGGACAGCTGGAATTAGGCTATCATGTCCAGATCAGTGACTATCACACCCCAGTGTTTGTGATCTTCTGCAGCGCTGCTTGCTTCTGCCACTCATCAAGGCCTAATGGAAACAAACCGAGACAGGTAAAAACATCCACCAGACCTCAGATTCTCCCATACAAAGAGCCCGGCTTAATCCCCGGCCCTTTGTGTAATTTGGTGATCTGCATGGTCATGAATTCCAGGGATATATTGGCAGGAAACACAAAGCACCATGGGTAAATTCACCAACCCACATAGTCATTTAAGCCTTTGTTGTATTGTTTGCAGAGAGATTTGAAAGACAATGTCATCTGTCCATCAAAGATTAAGCAGACTGGAAGTGTAGTTTATACCAACAAATGATTTTGGCCTATTGGAGTGTTAACATAGCCACGTAATACTGTCCCTGGACTTAAATACACAATCTAAGTGATGATAAGCAACATTGGACTTAATCGTTTATTCTATGCACTAAGCCAATGGAAATTCATGTAGGTTAATAGTTCACTTCTGGAATTGTCTCACTCTGGGCCAAACTCCCGTCTCTTGTAAGGAACAGGTGCACCTCTGCGGGGACCATGGCTCTTCACAAAGTCTTCCTGGTTTGTACAACTATAATACATGCTTTGTAAAGGTTTTACAGAACTTTTTATTATAATTTTTTTTTTTTAATTGTTGTTCATACATGGGTTCCCCATTGAAAAATGGGTTGTCCCCAATTCTCTCAACTTCCTTAAAGGGGTTGTCTTACCATGCTGCATAATCTCCAAAAAATTGGGAATCTCGCAATCTGCAGCAGGTGACACTTGTAGACAGAGGTGAGAGTTTAAAAATTTAAACGTCATATCTGACCTGCGAAAGTTTCGCCAGCAAACCCTGGCTTTACAAGGTTAGAGGTGATGGCCCTGTCTAAAGTTCACTGCTGCGACGGTGTAAAAGGGGGCCTTATTTGTTCTGTTTATGAGATTAGGACGACTGCCAAGTTTTGGCTTGGGACCCCTTTACGGGAGTGTATTTGTATAGTATAAGGCTCCCTTGTTAGTAGGGGGGGTTTCCCACCAGCTTGATAATAAAAGGGAGTTTTTCCCCTCTCTAGAAAAAAAAAAGGTTAAAATAAAGGTTAGAGATCAGGTTTTTAAATAGGTTATAGAATTAGAGTTGATAAAATAAAAGTTTCGTTTTAGGTTTAACAGAGAGAGAAGATAGAGTTTAAGTTTGCCTAGGGCAAAATAAAAATAAGTCTTACATGCTGTCTCCAGACCCAAGGGGGGAAAAAGAAACCAATGTTCAGACCATTTTTAAACTTTACTTAGATGGTTGCCTGTGATGCAAGCACTCTCTTGACCTCCCCAGTTTTTGGTGTCATCATTTCGCTCAAGTAATAAAATTTCATTTTAACAGGATGAGGACACTGGCCCCTCCCAGGGAGTCCCTGGCCAATAAAAGTGATATCAAAAACCTTGTCGGTAAATTTGCACCCCGACCCCCTGATGTAAACATTAAAATGGTCGGGCATGAACCGGTTCCCTCTCCCCCTTCCTTAAAATCCCGGGGGTTGGGTGGCTTCATCATCCGGCCCGCGGGGCACATTTTTAAAAATGAAGGGGTCATCATTGTTGATAAAGCAAGAGCCACCATTTTTATTTTTTGTGACTTTCCCCTCTCTTGTATCTCTGGGAACCAGCGATGACACTCTGTGATATCAAAACTCATAGCCACTTCTGTCTGAAGCATCCACTTAAACCCCTGGCAAGGGTGGGGTCTTTTGTCAATTGTAAGGTGTTGTTTTGGGTTTTCATGTGTAAAAATTTGGAAAGCGATGAGGGGACGTTTAAATCCAATTAAAAATTGACCACAAAGTTATTGGGCGTTTCGGGATAAACCCCCCCCTTTAAAAATTTCCCTTTAAAAGGGGTGTTATGTTTTTATTAATGGTCTTCAGAATAAGGGGGGCAGTGAAAAAAGAAATTTGATTGGATGTCTTACAAAGCGCCTTTTCCACATGTCCCCTTTTTTGTGTTTTTTTTTCACTGATACCGTGTGGGTCGAAACCCTCCTGAACCCCCCTTCCCTTTCAATTCCATGGACTATTTTTACATTTTGTACAGCCCCTGGGGGCGTTTTAGGCTGTCGAATGACTTAAGTTAGGGCCGAGCTTTTTGTTTCCACACCTAGCAGAAAAAGACTTCAGCAGATTGACAATGGAAAAAAATGACATTTTTTACCTGTGCCTAACTCTCTGCATCACGAGATCTGTGCCTTCTTAGAAATGTAATAATCTCCCCTTGAGAGATCTGCTGATTAGATTGAATGCGCCTGTGGTATGATCAGCTCTTAAAATAAAAATGATAGGGGGAGACACAGTGATAGGGATGAGGGGGGGGGGGGGGGGGGGAGTCTCAGGCAGCAGTGAAGGGGGGATGATGTCACCGCTGGGAGGGGGAAAAAACGCCCCCGATTACAGAGTGGGGGAAACTAAAAAGAGTGGAATAGCCAAAATAAGGAAGCGATACTCCCTTTAAGCTCCTTGTCAGGAAGCAGCAAGTTGTGCAAAAAGTACTGACACAATGAACAGTTGGACCTATGCAGTCTAAAGATAAGAGATGGTCGCATTTAGTTCATTTAAAACATTTGTCAAAAAATGTTTGTTTTCCCGAAATTTCAACCAAAAACAAAAAATCCCTAACCCTTTTTTGGTGGTGTATGTGATGTTAACAGAAGGATGTCAAATAGTTTGATGTTGGGGGACAGAAAAGCAGGGCCGGGGAAATGTGCAGACGGATAAGTTAACCCACTCAAACAAAGTACAAGAACCCCAACCCTGATTTAAGGTTAGGATCACTGTTACTGTCAGGATAAAAGGGGGTGCTTGTTTGGGTGTTTAAAGGGGCAAAACTGGCAACATAGTTTTAGACAGACACCAGTTTTCCTACTGATTTTCTAAAGTACTTTAGTATTACCCACATACTTCTAAAGTGCTCTGGCTGGCCCACATTTACTTGGCGTGTAAGCGCTGGTAAGAAGTGACATGTCACTTCTCGTTCTGGGCGCTTAGTATGTGCTGGGGAATGTGCAGCAAAAGGATTTTACCGTATTTAAGAGGTGCACTTCGGGCGTATTGTAGCACAATTACATGCTGAAGTAATTATAGTCAAGCAGGCAGGGTCTAGGTAAGCTATAGTCCCCATATAGGCAGGCAGGGTTTAGGTAGCTAAAGGGGCCCCATATGTCACAGGCAAAATCTAGGTAGTATAGGGGCAATATTAGTGGGAACGGGGCTAATCCTAGGGCCCTTATAGTCAGGCAGGCAGAGTCTGGGTAGCTATAGGAGCCATATATAGTCAGGCTGGCAAGGTCTAGGTAGCTGTAGGGGCAATATATAGTCAGGTCGGGTCTAGGTAGCTATAGGGGCCATATATAGTCAGGCAGGCAGGGCTTATACAGGCTAGATTAATGTTAAAAAAAATAAGAAATCACTTACTCACCTGTGCCGCGGTCCCTCGATGCGACAAGCCCAGCTCCCATCCAGTCTGTGCTCGGCGCGGGCGGCGGGATGATTTGACGTCATTGCGCCGTCCACATCAGCACTGTGGGCTGGCGCCTGCTAAGCCAAGCAGGCAGATTAGCAGAACGGAGCGCTGGACAGTCCTGCCTTTGAACGCTCGGACTCAGAGGTAGGATGCGCTGGGCTGCGCCCCACCGGCAGTAAACTGTTAAGTTCATTGCCGGCAGGCGCAGGAGCAAGACTACCGGGGGAGCAGCTGGCCCGGGCCCCATAAGGACCTGAGCCCCGGGGCAGCTGCTGAGTCTGCTACCCCGGTAGTTACGCCCCTAACCAAAATCCACAGCAGATCTACAGCGTGTTAACGTATCCTTTAGGATGTATGCACACAGGACGGATTTTCTGCAGTAAATCTGCAGATAAATCTGCACGTAAAAATCTGCAACTGATTGCATGGATGCAGATTTCTGTGGATTTCTCACATTTAATTTAATGGGGAAAAATATGTGGCATTACTGCAAGAGAAAGTGACATGCTGAGAATCAGAAAATATGCATCAAATGTTAATTTCTGTACAAAATATTTCTGCTATGTGGGCATGGAATTTGTAAAATCCCACTCAAATTGGGTATCCTCAGTATCTGTGGATGTTTTCTAAGACTAAGGACGACATGTATGTACAGGGCTGCGCCAGAAGTCTGGCGTCTTTTAACCTAACACTGGCACAGCCCTGTTCGATAGATTTTTAATCAGGCGCACTCCAGTATTAGGCGCATCATAAAGCGCCCGCGGAACTTTGTAATGTGCATGAGATCAGAGACGTGCTAGAGGTGTGTTGCACTACAACCGTACGAAGTTACAGATTTATTACTTTAGTACGGCAAATCCAGGCACATTCATGCTGGAACAGGTAGAGCACTTTAAAAGTAGTTTACCTGAGCCCGAAGTGTCACTTAGTAGCTAGAAAGCGCTAAATCTATGACCCACAGTAGAACAGGTTCATAGTTTCAGGCATATTCTATGCTACTAATGCGCCCCAAAATATGGCACTTGGTCGGCAAAAATCATACATGTCACCCTAAGTCCACACTGCATATGGCAAAATGCCGTCCAAAATCCACTGGCAGGGCCGCGGATTTTGGTGCAGATTTGCGTAAAAGCTGCTGTGGTTTTTGGATTTGCTGTCAGCAAAGCCGAGCAGAATCTGACTGAATATTCATGTTGCATATTCTGTCAGATTTTAAACCCAGGGGTAAAAAAAATTTTCGGCAAATTCAGTATTTTGAAAATCCGATGGTATTTCTGTGCTGTGTAGACATAGCTTTACATGGATTCTGTTGTAAATCTTCAGCAAAATCAGTATGGTTCAGCTGCCAACTTTGCTGATGACTAGCTGTAGATTTGAAGCACATTTTTCATCCTTTGCATTGCTAAGGGTAATATCTGCCATGAAAATCTGCCAAACAATATAAGGTGTCAACGTACCATAAGAGTTATCCTCAGTTTAGCCTTATTTTTTGTTGGATTGATTTTGGTGCAGTTGTGTTAGCGCTTTACGCCATGTCAGACAGCAAAATGTGAACTTGGCCAAGATGGTTTTTATGACAGTTTTGTATCTCGGACCCAGACTCGCAGACAATGCAGTCACCAAAAATCCAAAAATGTTCTCATCACATAAATATTTATGTCTGGGAACAAGAATTTCTTATTGTGGGTGTCGCGGCCATGACGTGCTAATTACGTGCTTCATTAATGTCCCGACAGGAAACACAATATAGGAAGATCAAGCAGAGAAGTGTTTTTGTTATCATGTTTGCCCGTGGTAATGGAGAATGAAAAGTGATTTGGGAGGGCAAACTTTCCCCTCTTTGAAGCATCACAGTATGAAGTTAGGTGACTTAAAAACCTCTATAGAAGGCTTCTCGGTCTCTGCCTTTGTGATGGAAATTCTTTTCCCAGCTCTTGTTTTGCGCCATTCAGATCTTCCTACTGCTTAGATTCACCTGTCTCATGGCGCAAGTGATGTGTGACTGAATCTGCAGTGAGAAGAATTTATTGCTTCAGCAACAAAAGAGAAGCAATTTGTCTCTTACTCCTCCCCGTCATTCTGTAACCCTCCATAAACCCTCCTCAGTGTGCTGCCCTCCAGAGATGACACACAATGGAAGAGTTTAACCATCGCTTCTTTAAAGGAGTTTGAAATAGTGGAAAATTACTCGAAGTACAACCTGAAATCTGCTGTTTTTCCATCTTCCGCATCCTGCGCACATTTCAAGGCAGTAGATATTAAGCCCAACCATCTGGAGGCTCCTGTCTGGAGATATTCACTAACTACATCCTAGACAAACCCCTTCTGCTCATCTCTCACCAGACAAACCACCTTACCCTTTGTTTTAATGACAATAGATGGTTTGTGGAGAGCAATTAGCAAATATAAGTGCAAAATGTAATGCAATTAACTGGACAGAGCTCTACAGTCACTATTGGAAAGTCAGACTCATCAGGATGAGAGGTCAGTTCCTAATTAGTAACCTGAGAGGCTGAGAATAAATTAGCACCGTAGGATGTTTACCTAAATGATGTCCAT
The DNA here is from genome assembly GCA_025379985.1 of Phyllomedusa bahiana. Lineage (NCBI taxonomy): Eukaryota > Metazoa > Chordata > Amphibia > Anura > Hylidae > Phyllomedusa > Phyllomedusa bahiana. The sequence continues at coordinate 49,003 of JAODAL010030809.1, forward strand.
CTACCTTGTAGATTACACTATTCCAGCATGATGCAGTACAATGGGACAGTGCATACATTACTGTAGAGATAACAATTTATATCTACTTTATCTATAACAATTACACAGCCAAGTCACATTATTATGACCAGCAGCGAATATGCAGAGTAAAAACTCAGACACGGCCATACTCACAGCTCCATGCATGGACAAAAAGACATTTCTAATAGGATGCAATAATAATAATAATCTTTATTTATATAGCGCCAACATGTTCCGCAGCACTTTACAATTTAGAGGGTATACAATACAGACATTACACATTAAAAGAACTTACAGATGAGACACAAGTGTTGTGGGCCCTTTCTCGTGAGAGCTTACAATTAGTTATGGGGT
>JAODAL010030810.1:0-49375 GCA_025379985.1 Phyllomedusa bahiana
ATAAGCGGGGGCCACAGTCTCAAAGTTACCTTATAACACACTTGTGCATGGATTAAAATCCTGCAGAGCATACAAGGTCCCCCTGCTCACACCAGCACATGTCCAGGCCTGTTTGAAGTCTGGCAATGACCATCTGGATGATCCAGAGGAGACAATGGAGAAAGTAATGTGGTCAGATGAGACCAAAATATATTTTTTGGTATTAACTCCACTCACTGTGTTTGGAGGGAGAAGGATGAATACAACCCAAAAAACACCGTCCCAACCATGAAGAATGGGATGGAAACATCATACTTTGCTTTTCTGCAAAGGGGAAAAGGATGACTGCACAATATTGAAGGGAGGATGGATGCGGCCATATATAGCGAGATTTTGGCCAACAACCTCCACTTCTCAGTAAGAGCATTGAAGATGGGTCGTGGCTGGGTCTTCCAGCATGACAATGACCTGAAACACACAGCTAAGGCAGCTGAAGAGTGGCTCTGTAAGAAGCATTTCAAGGTCCTGGAGTGACCTAGTCAGTCTCCAGACCTAAATCGAAAAGCTTTGGAGGGAACTGAAACTCAATAAAGTCCAACGACAGCCCCGAAACCTGAAAGATCTGGAGAAGAATTGTATGGAGGAGTGGGCCAAACTCCCTGCTGCATTGTATGGTCAAGAACTACAGGAAACATCTGATCTCTGTAATTGCAAACAAAGGTTTCTGTATCAAATATTAAGTTCTGTTTTTCTATTATATCAAATGCTTCTTTCATGCAATAAAATGCAAATTAATTATTTAAAATCCTACAATGTGATTTTCCAGATTTTTTTAGATCCTGTCTCTCACAGCTGAGGTGAACCTACGTTAAAAATCAGACCACTCCATTCTCTGTAGGTGGGAAAACTTGCAAAATCGCCAGCGTATCAAATACTTATTTTCCCCACTGTATCTGTATCATGAAATTGTAAGATGTTCTACTATATACCTAAATAAGACATTATAAAGACATTTTAAAGTAGACAGCCTCTTTATTCTCCACAGGCAACAAGCCTTCTTTACTATAGGAGCTGTCACAGCATGAACAGATGAGGGCTTCAAAAAAGGCTTAGATGATTTCTTAGAACACAATAACATCAACACTTATGTAAATTTATAGTCACAGAGGGAGAAGCAGCACTCCAAAAGTTCAAATATAAAGTTGGGAATTTATTTACCAAAGTTTTAGCAACATTTTCTACCCTCAGTGGAGTAATTGGAGAATTGCTCCAGTGAGGAGGTGCAACATTGCTGAACTTTGGCTGTACAAATTTAACTGTCTTTTTATTAGACCAGCGCATATGCAGTAACACATTGAGAAGGAACAGCCTGAGCAAGAACTGCTACTGCGTGTGCACTGGGCTCTGAAGTTCCTGGCTCTGGTTTGCTGGCTTGAGAACATCAAACACGGGGCCAAACCAAAGGATTGGCTCGTGGGTTGGACATTCCCCACAACCATTTAAAGGTTAATGAGATGTTCTTGTACCCGCCTTTGTTATAGAGCTTCTCCTTGGCTATTTGTTTTACTGTATATAAAAGTATATTCACATGATTCAGGTGTGAAAAATCTTCAGCATACTATAGTAGCAGGAAATCAAAGATTTCAAGAAGTCTCATTCATGATGCTGTGCAAGATCCATACAAAAGCTTCATGAAAAATGATATGTGGTGCAGATTATAAATCCCCAACATGTCATTTTATATTGAGGCTAAACTGGGGAATTGTTGTGGATTTCTCCTTGGTGACTTCTGTGGAGAGCTCCAATTTTGGTACAAATCCAAAAGAAAATATTGTTGCAGATTTTGCTGTGAATTCACAGTTTAATCCACAACTGTGAAATATAAACACTCTTTTCTTATTTCAGTGTTAATTTTCTGTACTAAAAATCCACAGTGGCAAATCAGTAACAATAAAAAAGAGAGTAGCTCTCTTTGCTCCGCCATACATTTCAATTGTATGCGCGTTGCAAGAACGCAAATACAATTTAGATAGCCTATATGGTAGAGAGAACAGGCATGCAGTGTAGCCAGGCCCCATACAGTAGTAAAATCTGTACTGCCCTAATGGCAGCCCTGTCAGTCAGGGCTGTTCCTAGGCTAAATTGCACTCAGGATGGAGTGAAGAAATTCCCCCCCACCATCCCTTAACATGTTGCGTCATGCTTGAATACATTGCATCACCATTAACCAGTGCCTGAATATACAAAACGCTATAACACAAAGTTCTATGTATAAAACTATACATAGTCTTACAATTACCAAATAACAGTGCTACACCCCCAGTTGGTAGGTAGTTATAGAAGCCTTCTAGAGTGTATGTAAAAAAATCCCCTAATAAGAATTCATATGCCCCCTGTAGGTAGGCATATGCTGCCTGTAGGTAGTTAGCTATAGCCCCCTGTAGGTATACACAGGCCCCTTTAAGTATGAAAATATAGCACCTCTCAGTAGGTATGTAGATATAACCCTCCCTGAAGGTAAATGTAGCTCTTCTAAAGTTAAATGTAGCCCCACTGTAAGAAGATAAACCCCCTGTAGTAAATATAGCCCCCCGTAAGTAGATATAACCTCCTGTAGTGAATTTATCCCTCCTGTAAGTAGATATAGCCCACTGTAGGTAAATATGGCCCCCTGCAAGTAGATAAAGCCCATTGTAGGTTAATGTAGCCCCCCTGTAGGTGGATATAAACACCTTGTTAGTAGGTATAGACCCCCTGAAGGTAGATATAGCCCCTCTGTAGATAGACATAGGCAGGTTTAAAGGCTAAAAAAAGAAAATAAAATAGGTACTTGCCTCTCCAAGTTCCCCTGCCGCGGTTTCCAGGAGACCGAGCGTTGCAGGGGGCGTGATAAAAGCCGTGCATTACGCCCCCTGCGATGCTAATGTTTATATACAGCGCTCAGTGAGCGCTGTATATACAATTGAGAAGGCAAGGACAATAATGCCCCATCCCTGCCTTCTTCCTGTAGAAGCAGCTGCACACTAACTGTGCATGGCTGTTTTAAAACAGCTGCGCAAAGTGAGATAGTAACTGCCGCCCTGTTTTTCTGGGCGACTGTCTGCCTCACACGCCCTTAGGACAGTCCTGTTCTCAGTGTTAAAGTTTGTCTCAGTAGAAAGATAAGATCAGAGACTGAAAAATAAGCTCTGTGCCCCTGATTACACATACCAGGGAGTAACATCACAGCCCAACCACTGCTAGACCAGGGAGGTGGTCATTAACCCAGGGACCTTGTGTAAACAAGCAGGAGATTATAACTGCTCTAAATAAAGCAAAATCAGAACAGCAATGTAATACTCTTTATTTACCTTTGCCTACATGTTTAAAGCTAATCAATGAGATAGGAATATCCTTTTTTAGGCAGGTCGACTTTATGTGTAAACCCTAGTTTTTAAAAGCTGGCTGGACTACTGAACCAGTCAAACATTTTTAAGCTTTTAATCCCTAGCCATCTGGCTAGCTTCTGTTTGAAAAAAGAGTAGGGCAAGTTCACTCAGCTGATTTGGACGCTGAATTTTAATCAGTGCCAAAACCTGCCTGAAAAGTGTCTCATTGCAGCACTGTTTCAGACAAGGTTTTGAAAAAGGTTTTCAACAAGGTTTTCTTTCTGAAACACCCATACAATTTAATAGTCAGGGCAAAAACAGCACCAAAAACGTGTCAGAAACCGTTCTGAGGTTCTGGGCATTGAAACACTATGACAACAGCAGCAAAATCGGCCATGTGAACTTAAAAGGGTTGTCTCGCTACAAAGAATAGCTTTCGAAATGTTGGGAACACTAAATGAAGACATTTTCCAAATATATTGCGTTGTTCATCTTTTTTTGTTAAGGAGCTACAAGTGATTTTATCACCTTCCTGGCTCTCTCTGGTTCCCCTAGTGACCAACCTGTGTACTCTTTCTCCCCTGCTGTTTGTTCTATCTGATAGCAGGGAGTGATGTCATCACACAGGTCATGGCAGCAGCACAGCCCAGAACTATGGACAGTGACAGCTTGTTTTTATCTGATCTTTCAGACAAAAGACTGATTACTCTACTGTTTACATTAGCAAAGAAGCTTCTCCAGACCTCAGAGAAGGTAATTTAGCTGATAAACATAATCAACAGAGAAGTCTGAATACATGGAGCTCATATGCTAATTACAGACAGCTTAATCAGGAAGTGACAGAGAAACCAGCATTATTTTATTCATGGAGCCTATGAAACTTTGAGATGAGACAACCCTTTTAACTTAATGTGTGACAATTCCTTTGAATAATATCCACCAATCTGTTTCAGTTGAAATTACTTTATTTCTATGTTTCATGACAGTTCCATTATTATGCAGCTACAGCGTGTACAATTATTCTGATAGACTATTTTAAGCACATTTATTCAAGCACAAACTGTATTAGATTAAATGCACACTTGTCAGGTATTTAATCACATCATTTCTTTATTAAGGCAGCTATGTTGGAAAAATGTATTTGAAACATGTAACACACTAGATTATACACTTGTGGAGCTTCTATGTAACAGATACTGTAAAATATTTCTCCTCCACCTTTATATGAAATGGCTACATTCAAGTCTTATAAACTGAAGGAAGAGGAAACAATTCGTGTGTGTACACTCCATGATAAATAAGAATATCTTTATGTGAATGTATCATCGGAAACGTGCCTATTGTTTAAATCAGGTTTTTTAAGGATTTAATTTTTTATTTTACATCGTAAAAATAAATCTCGCAGTTTTTATTCAGGTCGCCGAGCCTAATAATATCCTTACGTATTGTGTTCTGTACAGAAAACATCTCAGCAGTCTCCTCATTATCATCACAGGCAGGATTTAAATGGAGGGTGACACCAATTTATAGCTAAAACAGGTTCACACCATTCACAATAGGTGAATGGTACAGCTCACCTCCTCCCTTTCCCTACATAATAATAATTAATACGATTATTAATAATAATTGCTGCTTAGGTCACAGAGCATGCATAGAAAACTCTTCCATAGAAGTCAATGAGTCAGCTCCTGTTTATAGGCTCCTATGCTCCATGTGGCTGCTGTATAGCATATCTCTAAATGCTGTGAACAGCAGCTCAGGCAATATGGCTGCCGACAAAAAAAAAATCTACAATCAGAAAATAAAAACAGGTTGTAAAAGAAGAATATGTATTAGTATTTAGTTCTGCTAACTAAAATACATGTGGTACATTGCCTTTAAAGCTCATATTTATGCCGGAAACATTTGTAAAGAAATAATCAAAATAATGATAGACTGGCTCAAATGTCTTTTGTTAGTTTCTTATCTTTTCCATATCCTGTTACTCCCAGTTTCTTGTAACTACCTCCTATACCATGGGTAGGAGGCGAAGGACTTTTGTCAACCTTATTTCAATGCTGTATTATAGTTAACTGATTATCTGTATTATGCACGGGGTCAGTCAGAAAAGAGATTTTATACTATAATTAGATATAATTAGAATAAGTGAGGCATTTGTGAGAGTAACTATTGTAAACTACTGTAAGTAGAGATATTAAGTTCTTGCATAGACTACTGATGTTTTGCATGTACTACATATTGTTTACTATTGATAGATTTTAGCATTGCCATTTCACAAGGTTAACAGTTATGAATAAAATATATAAATTTAAAATATACAAAAACAATATGTGGCAGCTACATTACATTTTCATAATCACAATGCACATTTATTCTTTTCTAAGGAAGTGAGTGTGTTTTTTTTTATTACAATTTTCTTTTAGACAGATCTAAAAATTTTCCCTTTTGCGAGTCAATGTAATCGACACAAGTTCAGTTGGGGACTAGCACCCAACTGCAGTAAATTAGTTATTTTCTTTACAGCCAGCATGCTAAATAAAAACATTTTAAAAAATTTATATACTCACCTTTCTACTCACTACTGTTGCAGAACAGCAGCTGTTGGCGTTTCCCTTAGGATCTGTTTCTTTCCTCTTCTGAGGTCAGTGAATGATGCAGCTAATATGTGGTTTCAGTGGTCATTTGCCATTATCTTTGATATCAGTGCTCAAAGTAAGAAGACACTGGAGATATCGTCGGAACAGCGTGAGTGGAGTGGCAAGTATATATTTTTGGTTTTATTAGATAGCTTTAGCCAATTTTCATTTTCCCATTTTACTAATTCGATAGTCTCATCTGATGAGGTGTTATGGTCAGGCAGGATTGCAGCAGATAGTGCATTAGGCTCAACGTACCACAAAAGACTAAACGAAGGGCAAGCACTGGGTATGTTGCAACTGCTCTCCAAAACCCAGCACTCCCTGTGGCTGTTGAGTCCAGGACTCTCCTTTGATTTTCACCAAAGTTCGCTATATAGCAAGGTGGGCTTGGCTGCAAAGGACCCAGGTTACCTAGGCATGGAGGTGTCCGACTTCAAACGCCAGAGGACATACGTGCAGGACAAACAAGAACAAGAGAAACACGAAAACGAGGAGAAGAGTCAGAGGAGCTGAGTTCAGAACCAGAAGGGATTTCAGTACAAAATTGTGAAGCAGAGGATAAATGTATACCGAGTTCATGTCCAGACACCAGAGTAATCAATATGAACTAGGAAACGCAGAGTAGGGATGCAGGAAACTGGAAAAGAATCACAGGCAACAGAGAGAGGAAAGGACAGGTTTAAATAGCCCACTTCAGCCATGGACTGGAACGAGGAGAAGTCAATTAAAACTGCTCAAGACCAGGCTGAGCCCAGGCAACAAATTTAACGTGCTAACATGAGACTACCTTGATGAGGTAGATGGAAATAGACAACTTGATCTAAATGTGTGCTAAAAACCTCAACTTTATACACATAGTAAAGATAGCAGTAAAACAATTCAAAATATTCCATATACAGGCAGTCCCTGACTTACATCGTTCCGACTTACATACGTCCCCTAGTTACACCCCATGATAACCAAGTGCCAGCATGCCACAGCTGCATATGAGATGAAGAACATTAGTTGAAATCTTCTAGAAAAGGGCACAGACAGCAAAACAAATGTAAAAACTGTTCCCTGTACTATCCAAAACTAAATAATTTTTTTTTGCTGGAGTTACATTTAATAATAAATATACCTGTTCCGACTTACATACAATTTCAACTTAAGAACAAACCTACAGTCCCTATCCCATTTGTAACCCGGGGACTGCCTGTATTCAATGTTTTTATGAATGCTGAATCTGCTGTGCTTTATTGTGTTTGTTTGCCCAATTTTTATTTTGTAAATAAAAGGACAATCATTTTTACATTAGAATTTAATATTTCTCCCAATGTAGAAGGGCTATTCTCCAATCCATGCCTCTGGCAGGTCTGCTGACTCTTTCAAGGCCATAGAAATGGGAATTGTTGAGATGGATCACCTTCATGTATGTTCCAAAAACGCCATGAAACATTTTAAAGTTTTTGTTCCTCTCTATTATCCTAAAGTGTTCCCCGATTCCTTTTTTTAATTGATATCCTGTATAGATAACATATGCCTTTTTACACATTACACATGCAATGCAATATATAATATTAGTAAAATGACTAGATGTATCTCATATTGAAATTTACTGTAACCACTAGTTGCTAATTTCATGGTAACACAAGTCAAAATGAGTTCCATGTCCTTTTAGACTGCTATATAGATACACATTAATAAAAAAAACATTTCAACCATAGTGTTTGTATGGAAATCTTTAAGCGCTTTGCTCTTTGTTTCCTAACAGAGTTTAAAATATCAGTGTACCTATTCTTTCCACCAGTAGCATGAACGTAGAAAGTCAATAAATGCTTAGTGGTAGTATTGTAAACTAGTAACACTATAAAAAGAAAACCTTCACTACGTATTCACAATAGCCATAGTGATTAATAATTGCTGTCTATGAGGTTTTTTAGGGTAAGCCGAGTGGCTTCATGTTTCTTTGTAACCCGGATACACCTGTTTAGTTAAGGTGAGGCAAATAATACTCAAGTGAGCATACACAAATGCAGGTATAAACACCAGTAGCCTACATTAAATATATACACAAGGTGAAAGTCACAGTTCTTTAAAAGTATATATATTATTCCCTTTAATAAATGCTTCTCCAATAAAGTGTATTCATGTATGTGTGTATATCTATCTATCTGTATGTATGTATGTATATATATATATATATATATATATACATATATATATATATATATATATATATACATATAACATATAGATAGAAAGATATACTTTATTGTGGGAGCATTTAGAATTAAAGAGAATAATTTACATTCTCTGAACACATAACTGCAATGAAATGGTACTACCAAAGATTACAAAATGGTGGCCTAATGTGAAAAACTCTGGCTTTTTCTACTGGCATGGTAGAGTGTGATAACAGGAACATGCAAGATCAAGAGGTGCTCTTTTCATTTTTGGATGCACCTTCTATGTTGTTTACACTCAGGAATAGAAAGCTGAGCTTAATAATAACTTTGCACACTAACCTCATAACCTCATACACTAAATCTTAGAAAAAAGTGTTACACAGCAATCTGGTGATCAGTAAACTCTGGTTTCTACGAATAACCAGAAAAGACTTGTACTTCTATTTTTTTTATTCTTGAACTGCAATGTATCCACAACAGAAGTGTTGCATCAAGAACTCCTTTAGGAGCAACGTTCAGGTAATTAATAGTTAGGCCATGTTCACACGGCTTAAAATTGGACATATTTCAGTCCGTAATTACGCGCCGGAGTGCGCAAATTACGGCTGAAAACGTCCCAGTCATTACGGTAATCCACAGTTCTCATAGAGAACTATGGATTACGTCTCTGATCCCTGCTCGGCGAATACGCCGATGGTGGAGATAATTGACATGTGAATTACCAGCGGCGTATACGCGCATAAGTCTATGGGCCAGCGAGGTGCCGGACCCCCGCACCCGCCCCGCCCCTGGCTATATGGCGTATTTGCAGGGCGTAATTACGCCCTGCAAATACACCGTGTGAACATAGCCTTCGGGGTTCAGCTGATGACATTTAGAAGAAATATGGTGTTTGCTACGTACCCTTAAAGAGTGCTATTCACAAGATGGTATGAGACTTGAAAACCATGGCATCAATGATCCCTTCTCATGGTGGTCATACAAAAATGTCTTGTAACACAATTGATGATACACTGACAAGCAAAAGGGTAACAATGTTTTGACTTTCGGGTTCCATTTCTCACCATCATCTACAGCTTTGAATGTGAGAGTACCATCATTTTATAGACAATCATCTTGGCTATCTCATACATAAATTTGACTTGCAGCTATTTAGCATATGCTTAGTTATGCAGATTCTTGTTGTGGAACTGCATTGTTACTGTTTGTTTCTAAAAATAAATGTTATTTTTTATTATTTATCAGAACCACCTTTAGCTTTCAGTTATGCCTGAATCCTACTGGACATGCTCTCTATCACGCTCAAACCTGTCTTGTCCGAAATCTGATCCCAGATCTCTTCTACACATTCCTACTGTTGGTGCAGATTGGTCGACTCACTTGAGTACGAATACAGCTTTTTCTTCAACTTTACCCAACAATTTCAATTGGGTTGAGATCTGGAGCCTGTGAAGGCCAATCCAGCAACTCTACTTTATTATCATTAAACCAATTTTTTGTCAATCTCGACATATGTTTTCGAGTCATTGTCCTGCTAGAACACTATGTTGTCCTTTTCATACCCATAGTACTAAATTGTACAAAGTAGCTCTTGTAGAATATTTACATATAGCTCAGTACTGAGATAATCATCGATACTGGTCAAGTATCCAACATCTTTGGCTATGAAACAACCCCATATCATTAGGCTTCCTCCACTGAACTTGACAGTTCCTGGTGAATTGACTTTTGTCTCATCTATTCAAATCTCAAAAGTTTCCAATCTTCCATTTTTCATACTTTTTTGCAAACTCGAGCCAATGCTTCTTATAATGATACTGAAGCCGAGGCTTCTTCACCTTTTTTCGGGCCATCATTCCAGACTTGTGTAATGCGTGTTGCATGGTGCTTGCATGAACGTCTGTGATCTCACTCTTATGGAGCATACAAGTTACCTCCACTGTCGTGTTTGTCGCGCCATCACCTGTTATGGGGCACACATGATGTAGTATGGCAATTTTCCTGGCCAAGAGCTGGATGGTGATGTTTTTCTTTTCTGGGAAATTTTCTTCATGGCTGCTCCTCGAATTAAACCAGTGACCTTTCACTTGGAAATCAACCTAACAACACACTGAGCTTTTAGGGAATGTTAGAACAGGTAATTTGTAGTATAGAAGAAGGTAAAGATTGTTCCACCACCAGGAGCAAAACAGTAACAATGCAGTTACATGACAAGAATCTGCAGAACTAAGCAGATGCTAAATAGTTGCAGGTCAAAGTTATATGTGAGATAGCCAAGATGATAGTCTACGAAATGATGGTAGTCTCATGTTCAAAGTTGTAGTGGATGGTGAAATATAACCTGAAAGATAAAAGTTCAAAACATTGTTACCGTTCTGCTTGTCAGTGTATGTAACATTGGTGCAGTCGCCTATGAAACCTCTGAGACGCTGAGCACAGGAGAGTGGGAGATCTTATTCAATATGTCAAAGAGCTGTGAAAAAAGCAAAACCATGTCGTTCAGGAGCTCAAAGCGAGTGATATGGAGAAAAGAGTCAAAAGCTGTCACTGGTTACAGGTGTTTGTGAAGAAAAACATACAATGGGAAATTGCTGCTATTCCCCCCTAATATCTTTGCTAATACATTCAAGAACATGCAGCAGTGCATTGAAATGTGAATGGCTCACAACAGAGGTCACTTCCAATATTGCATGTAATGCAATTGATTACGCATATGTCAAGATATGTAGCGTATTTTTGGTTCAGATAGATTCATTCTAACAGGATGCAACAGAATACTCTAGGCCTATTTTGAGCACATTTCCCTGTACTAACTCCTTTAATGTTTAGAATTGAACTCTTCATGTCCAGACCTGGCCGCCATCTCCTAACTATTACTATACTCAGCTCCTATAGCAGTCTGGACATCCAGGAGACACATCAGCCACTACTCTAGAACTGACTGCCCCAGTTATGATCCAATACTACCAATCAATTTTTTATAAATGATACTACTGTCTTGAATTAAATACATTTTGCAAAACTATACATTTCAGAAATAAACACAAATACCAAAGTCAAACAATATTCTTACCATAAAAGGACAAGCATTTTACATTTCTTCTAGTCTTTTAGTTTACTGATAACAGTCCTGTATCAAGTCAGTTTCATGCATTCTTGATTTGCTAAAAAGACTTAGTATAGCATTATTTCGGATCTATCAGAGAATCTTAATTTTGGCCAGCAACATGCAGTGATCTATGTAATCAGCACTGGCAGCATTCCTAGCACATGATGCAATGGAAAGTTGGGATATCTGCCTATCCGACAAAGCTAAGTACTTCAGGAATGGATGGAGATATGTAATTTAGGTTTTAAAATCATATATTTGGGGATAATAATTGTCAGCCAGCAGCATCAGTATACAGCGACACCCTTGATGCCAGGTGGTTGGTGGATCCTCTGGACCCCCGCGAGCGTAGATGTTGTAACTCATGGAGGTAGCCGAAATGCAAGGCTGGATACCGGGTATAGATAGCAGTGACATGTCACAGCAGAGTATAGCTATAAACGGATAACGCAGTCCCAGGCAAGCAACAGACTAGGTACAGTGGCAGAAACAGCAGATGTAGTGGTATATAACGGACTGGTACAGCAGCAGGAACAGCAGGGACAGCGCTTTAGAAAGTGCAGGGTTAACATGGGGTTAACACAGGTATAGAAAGGTAACGCAGCAGGTATACAGCAGCCAGGGGTAAAATTCTATGTAGGGACAACACAACAATGAACTGACCAGGAGCAAGGGCAAGAAGTTCCTTTTATGCACAGAGGTCACAGGTCACTTGGGAAGAAATTGGGACACTGTCCCTTTAAATATCAGAAGACTGCCTCGTGCCCTGGAGGGTGCTCTTGCTTGCACAGACAGCCACAGAGGACGGGTGAGAGCAGGAGCGAGGACCTGTGAGTAGGAGCCGCAGCAGGGACAGGAGCCAGGATAGGTAAGTACACAGTAGCGGACACAGCAAGAGCGGCGGGGACTGCTGCAGCAGCAGGGACATGGCCATGCCTGCGGCTCAGAATGGGAGCCGCGGCATGAACCATGACAATAATGATCTTTATTTATATAGCGCCAACATATTTTGCAGCACTTTACCATGTAGAGGATTAAAAAAAATTACATAGTAAAAAGCTATTAACAGATCAGACAAGGTGTGAGGGCCCTGCTCACCAGAGCTTACATAAGTTTGAAAAATGTACTTTTCATAAACCTCAGTAGAGTAAGATACCTAACATAAAATGCTTCCAATGATCTAGCTATAATCTGATCAGACATAAGAATACAACTCCTGACAGGTGAAGTAAATACATTGATTATCTTGTCACAGTGATGCCTGTCAAGGGCTGGCAACAAGTGAACAGTTATTGCCTTATGTATTATATTATTATTATTATTATTATTATTATTATTATTATTATTATTGGCGGTTTATATACCTGCCTAACTGAGGGGAGCTATATATACCTGCCTAACTGAGGGGATTTATATATCCATGCCTAACTGAGGGGAGCTATATATATATACCTGCCTAACTGAGGGGATTTATATATACCTGCCTAACTAACTGAGGGGACTTATAAACCTGCCTAACTGAGTGGACTTATATATCTGCCTAACTGAGTGGACTTATATATCTGCCTAACTGAAGGGGCCTATATATACCTGCCTAACTAAGGTGACCTATATATACCTGCCTGAGTGGACTTATATATCTGCCTAACTGAAGGGGCCTATATATACCTGCCTAACTGAGGGGACCTATATATACCTGCCTAACTGAAGGGACTTTTATATCTGCCTAACTGAAGGGACCTATATATACCTGTCTGAGGGGACCTATATATACCTGCCTAACTGAAGGGACTTTTATATCTGTCTAACTGATGGGACCTATATATACCTGCCTGAGAGGACCTATATATACCTGCCTAACTGAGGGGACCTATATATGCATGCCTAAGTTAGGGGACCTATATATACCTGTCTAACTGAGGGGACCTACATGCCTGCCTAACTGAGGGGACCTATATATACCTGCTTAACTGAGGGGGCTTATATATATATGCTTAAGTGAGGGGACCTATACATGCCTGCCTAACTTGATGTCCCTGAAAGAGATGTTAACTACGACAGTGGCAAGATATCCTGGAGGTCATCCAAAGAGCAGGTGAGGGGAACACACCCTTCACTTGTTACACTGTAGTCATGTGAGGGGGGCACATGGTTTGCTGATTTAACTCTTTACTTTCCTGTCTAGTTTGCCTCCTGCACAAGTTTCTGCCCAACTTGTTATATTTACAGAAAGTTTTGCAGGATGTATGGTTTACTCTTCTGAAGGGCGACCTGCCTAGCCTAGATACCTACCTACGCTAAGTGTGACCAGAGACAAGATTTAATAGGGGATCATTTGAATGATAATACACTGCAGTACACAAGCAATCACTTGTACAAATACCCAGGTGAGACAGAAAAAAAGATAAAACTACATTATTTTTAAATGTTACTGTCACGCTCTGCCCCGCTCCTCGGCCCGCGGGCGCACCCGTGTCCGCCCTCCCGAGTGGTTGCCGGCCGCGGGACGAGCGGTGTGTCCGCAGCACTCAGGGACTCACCTGACCTCGCGCGCTTGCTCGTTCTTGGGAATTTAAAGGGCCAGCACCCCGATAATTGGCTAATTGCCGGGCGCTTCCCCTATTTAAGGTCACGGTCCACAATCACTCCTTGCTGGATCTATGTTGCCTCGTGCCTTAGTAAAAGTGTTTCCTAAGTGTATTTTCACCCTACCGTGTACCAGACCTCTTGCTACGTTTCTCGACTCCGAACCTCTGTCGCCTGCCCTGACCTTCCTGCCTGTCTACAACCACGAACCATTGCCGCCTGCCCTGACCTTCTGCCTGCCCACGACTATGATTTTCGGACTACGACTCTGTACCACGCTGCACCTTGGCCGCTATCGCAAGCAAGTCACGTCAGGGGGACGACCTGGTAGCCTCACGCCGCAGCACGTCCATCCCGCTTTGCGGCGGGCTCTGGTGAAAACCGGGGCTACTTAGATTCCCGTTCCCTGGCGTGGCTTAACTATCATTGCTTGCGGTGGTCCAGCGGATCCACTACTCCGCCCTTACAGTTAGATCCAGCCATGGATCCCGCCAAGGTGCCCCTGCCAAGTCTAGCGGATCTCACAAACATTGTCACCCAACAGTCGCAGCAGATCGCGCAACAAGCACAGCAATTGGGTCAGCTGTCCGCCATGATGCGCCAATTCCTGGCCTCCAGCAGCACCAACCTGCCTCCTCGCCAGGGGGTTCCATCTCCTCCTGCCGTCCCCTGGCAACTGTGGTCCGAACTTCTGCCTTCCTCCTACCTTCCAAGTTCGACTGGGCCCACGAAGCTCTGCACAGGTTTCATCACGCAGTGCTCCATGGACGTTGGACAAAATGCCGATCAGTTTCCCACTGAAAGGGGCGAAGGTGGCGTTTCGTGGTGACCTGCTATCCGGAAAGGCCCTGGCCTGGGCGACACCTCTTTGGGACCGCAATGACCCTGTAACCGCAGACCTACAGGCCTTCCTCTCTGAATTCTGCAGCGTTTTCGAGGACCCTGCGCGAGCATCTTCCGCGGAGACAGCACTACTAAACCTACGCCAAGGTGACTCCTCCGTAGGGGAGTATGCGGTCCAGTTCCGCACCCTAGCCTCCAGCTGCCCGTGGAACGACGCCACTCTCTGTGCCACGTTCAAGAAGGGCGTGTCGAGCAGAGTAAAAGACGCACTTGCAGCAAGAGACCTTCCATCTTCTTTGTGCGAACTTATCCATCTGGCCACCCGCATAGACATGCGTTTCAGGGAGAGACAGCAGGAGCTCCGCCAGGAGCGTGACTCGGCACAGCCCTCGCCGTCACCTCTGTTGGCTCCCGTGTTCCAGAGGCCTCCGCTGCCTCCTACAAAGTTTTCCACCGAGGAACCCATGCAGGTGGACCAGGCCCACTTGTCGGTTGAAGAGCTGTCCCGCCGCTGGATGGAGAACCTTTGTCTCTACTGCGCCAGTCCGGAACATTTCCGTAGGAGTTGTCCGCAGCGTCCTCAGCGGTCGGGAAACGCTCGTACCTAGGTGGCGTAGGAGAGGCGTCCCTAGGTGCTCAGTCTTCCTCTCCACGACTGTTGTTGCCATTGCAGGTAACGACGGATGCTGGTCTATCGTTCCGGGTCTCTGCCTTCCTGGACTCCGGCTCCGCCGGGAACTTTATTCATGCCTCCCTGGTGTCACGCTATCGCTTGCCAGTAACCCGCCTGGAAAAGCCCTTGCTTATCTCATCCGTCAGTGGGAGCTTCTCATGACTCCATTCTGTTCATCCCCCCCGGCCCGGGTGACCCCCCCGTGTATGGGTCCTACACACGGAGAAGTTTCTCCTTTCTTGTCCGCATCGCGTGTCCTTCGGCGATCCTGTTGGGGCTGCCCGGGCTGTAACTTTAAACGCCCCTGCGCTTTGATTGGAAGACAGGCGAAGTCCTGCGTTGGGGAACGGAGTCCCGGGATCTCTGTTTGGTGCCACCACGCCTGGTGCCCAAACTCTCCTCCCCAGTCGTCCATCAAGTCTCTACAAGTCTGCCAGGGAGTACCAGGATTTTGGAGATGAAATTCTCGAAAAACAGGCTGAGAGGCTACCACCCATCGGCCGAAATGATTGCCCTATCGACCTCCTTCCCAGAACCAGTCCCCTCGGGGTAGGGTCTACCCTCTTCCTGTGCTTGAACCCAGGCCATGTCGGCCTATATTCAGGAGAATTTGTCGAAGGGTTTTATACGCAAGTCCTCCTGGGCCGCCGGGCTGGCATCCTTCTTCGTTCAGAAAAAAGACGGTTCACTTTGTCCGTGTATTGACTACAGAGGCCTAAACAAGAATCACGGTGAAGAATCGCTACCCTCTACTCCTGATCTCTAAGCTATTTGATCGCCTCTGTGGAGCCAAGGTCTTTACCAAGTTAGACCTACGAGGAGCCTATAACCTCATCAGAATATGCGAAGGGAATGAGTGGAAAACGGCTTTCAACACACGGGACGGGCATTTTGAGTATCTCGTGATGCCCTTCGGGCTTTTGCACCCCCCACCGTATTTTAAAGGAGTTCGTCAACGACGGGGTTCGGACTTGCTGTACACCTGCGTCATTGTATACTTGGACGACATCCTGATTTTTCCCCTGACACCAGACCCATCGGGTACAAGTACGCCAGGTCCTGCGATCCCTTTACGCGGCAATCGACTGTATGCCAAGCTGGAGAAGTGTCGGTTCCACCAGGCCAGCCTTCCTTTCCTTGGGTTTACATAGATTCTGACAAAGGTCTGCAGATGGACCCAGCTTAACTCTCCGCATCCACAGTGGCCACGACCGTCGGTCTCCGGGCGATTCAACGCTTCCTAGATTCGCCCAACTACTACCGGCAGTTCATTCCCCACTTCTCTACGCTGGTGGCTCCCATCGTGGCTCTTCACCCGTAAGAATCTAACCCGAGATGTTGGCCACCGTCGGCCGAGGGAGCTTTCCTCCCGACTGAAGACAGCGTTCTCCTCAGCACCTTTTTTGGTCCGGCCAATCCAGAGAGACCCTTCAGTCTAGAGGTGGATGCCTCTTCCGTGGGAGGCGGGGCTGTCCTGACCCAGAAGGGTCTTAAAGGCAAGAGCGTCACATGCGTTTTTTTTTTCGAAGACCTTCTCCTCCGCAGAACGTAATTACGCCATTGAGATTCGGAACTGTTTGGCCATAAAATTGGGGCCCTGGAAGAGTGGCGACATCTGTTGGAGGGAGCTTGGCACCCATTTGACGTCTTCACAGACCATAAGAATCTCCAATTCCTCCAGACACCTCAGCGTTTTAACCCTCGCCAGGCTCGGTGGTCTCTTTTTTTTCTCGCGCTTTGATTTCAAGATACACTTCTCGACCGAGAAAAATGTCAAGGCGGACCCCCCTCCTCCCGTGCAACTGACATTACCGGGGAGAACCGGTGTCACAGCACTCATAAGTCCTGAACGGCTGATTCTGTGGCTCCTGTGGATCTCCGTAACGTTCCTCCGGGCAGAACCTACGTGCGTCCCGCGCTCAGGAGGAGGATTCTGGGTTGGGGGCATAGTTCTCTTCTGGCCGGCCACCCCGGCGTACGGAAGACCTACGTCCTCATCTCGCGACACTACTGGTAGCCAACCCTGCTCCAAGATGTCAAGGACTTCGTTCTCTCCTGCACCACATGTGCAAGGTTTCTCGCCACAGGCCTGCTGGTCTCTAAGTCCCTCTGCCTGTTCCAGAGTCTCCATGGACACACATAGGCATGGACTTTATCACGGTCCTTCCTCCTTCTTCGGGAAACTCGGTCATCTGGGTGGTCACTGACTGATTTTCAAAGATGTCCCACTTTGTGCCGTTTCCTGGTCTCCCTTCTGCTCCCCAATTGGCGGGTCACTTCTTCCATCACATCTTTCGCCTGCATGGTTTACCATCCCACATCGTCTCCGACCGAGGCGTCTAATTTGTCTCTAAGTTCTGGCGTGTCCTGTGTTCCCGTTTTCAAATCAAGCTGGATTTCTCTTCTGCATATCATCCCCAGACAAATGGGCAGGTGGAGAGGGTAAACCAGATCTTGGGGGAGTATCTACGGCACTTCGTTTTCCGGGACGTCAGGACAACTGGTCCGAATTGCTTCCTTGGGCCGAGTTCTCATACAATCATCGGGACTCCGACCAACTGGCCGTTCTCCCTTTTCCTGGTGGTCTATGGCCTCACCCGCGCCCCTCCCCTCCCCCTGGCTTCCGCCTCCCAGGGTTCCCGCCGTAGACAACCAAGTTCAGATATCGGGTCATTTGGCGAGAGACCCGACAACCTTACTCCAGGCTTCAGCCGCATGAAGACCCAAGCTGACAAGAGGAGAAGACCTTCCCCAACGTTCCTCCCAGGGGATAGAGTGTGGCTCTCTTCTAAATACATACGCCTCAAGATCCCCAGCTATAAATTGGTTCCGCGGTTTCTGGGACCCTTCAGAATATTGCGACAACTGAACCCGGTGTCCTATAACCTCTGCCTGCCTCCATCTCTCCGGGTTCCTAACGCCTTTCATGTCTCCCTCCTAAAGCCTCTGGTCCTAAACCGGTTTCTCCCAAGGAGCGCTCTCCGTCTCCGGGCTAGAATCCCCTGATGTTTTTGAAGTGAAGGACATCTTAGAAAATGAAGACCGCAGGGTAAGCGATTTTTTCTTGTAGATTGGAGGGCTTCGGCCCCCAAGAGAGGTCCTGGGAACCGGAGTCCATATCCTGAACCGAGATCTGATCCGTAAGTTCCTTCAAGCCTAAAAAGAGGGGGAGACCTAAGGGGGGGGGAGGTACTGTCACGGTCTGCCCCGCTCCTCGGCCCGCGGGCCGCAGGCGCACCTGTATCCGCCCCCCGGGTGGTTGCCAGGGTCGAGTGCCGCCGGCGGCCGCGGGACGAGCGGTGTGTCCACAGCACTCAGGGACTCACCTGACCTCGTTCCTGTTCCGTCCGCGCACTCTGCCAGCCGAGGCGTGCGTGCCCGTTTCCTAAGGCGCGCGCGCTCGTTCTCGGGAATTTAAAGGGCCAGCGCCCCGATAATTGCCTAATTGCCGGGCGCTTCCCCTATTTAAGGTCACGGTCCACAATCACTCCTTGCTGGATCTATGTTGCCTCGTGCCTTAGTAAAAGCGTTTCCCAAGTGTATTCTCGCCCTACCGTGTACCCAGACCTCTTGCTACAGTTTTTCAACTCCGAACCTCTGCCGCCTGCCCTGACCTTCCTGCCTGTCACCGACCACGAACCATTGCCGCCTGCCCTGACCTTCTGCCTGCCCATGACTACGATTCTCGGACTAAAGACTTCTGTACCACCTTTCACCTCGGCCGCCATCGCAAGCAAGTCACGTCAGGGCAGACGACCTGGTAGCCTCACACCGCAGCAAGTCCATCCCGCTTTGCGGCGGGCTCTGGTGAAAACCGGAGGCTACTTAGATTCCGTTCCCTGGCGTGGCTTAACTATCATCGCTTGCGGTGGTCCAGTGGATCCACTACCCCGCCGCTACAGTTACCACAATAAAAAAATGGTGTCAGAACTGTCAGTCACCTCACTTTTGCTGTAAAATTGGAATTAAAGGTGGAAAAGTCATATGCACCCTAAAATGGAAAATGATACAAATAAAAACCCCATAACAACTTATCCCTGACACTGCTTAGCTGACAGAAAGAGGTTATTGGTCCAAGAAAAAAACTAGTAAAATACATTAAACACTCTTTATAAATCTGGTGCCGACAGAATTCTACTGACCCCCAAAATAAAGATAACGTATCATTAATATCACATAGTAAGTTTCCATAGAAATAAACCCAAAATCGAGTTTTTCCCCATTCACCCTATGTTTTTTTTTGGGTGAGGAGGGCTGTATTGGGCCCTGAAATTTCTGATGGCTGCCCTGAACTCAGCGCACTGATAGGAACCACAAGTCCCATCATAGGATAAGCTCAGAGTGTCAGCAGCACTCTGAACATTACGTTTTGGCAAAAGTGCCCTATTTCATCATGGAGATAGGAGGGCTTCGTACAACGATTTTAATTGGTTGTTAAGGACGTCGATCACGATATCAACCAATAGAAGCCTGTGTTTACAGACTAATAAAGTATGAGCCCTGGATATTACGTATTACTGCCTGTCACGCCCCATGCGCTTTAGACCACACCCACCGGCTGAGATTGTTGGTCTGAAGTGTGATTGGACAACTGTTGTTTTTTCCCGTTTGGCTGTGGTGCACGGTGCTAGTCGTGAGAAGTTCTGCTATTAGTGGAATCCTCTATGCGCAGTTTTTAAAAAGGAGGCAGAAGAAGAGGTACTACAGGTAGTTGTAGTTAGTGATCAGTAGTGGCAAGTGATTGGTATTGGGTAAGACTGAGTTAAATATATTAGTGTGGTCCTCTAAAACCATTCCAATTTCTCATCTAGCCCCATAGAAAAATTGGATCCCGCCAAGGTGCCTCCGCCCACTATCGCGGACCAAACGTCCATTGTCACCCAGCAGTCGCAGCAGATTGCGCAACAGGCCCAGCAGTTGGATCAGGTGTCCGACATGGTACGACAGCTCCTCACGTCTCAGCAGCAGCCGCCACCTTCGCCTGTGGTCCCTCCTATGCCTACCGTTCCGTTGGCTAAGGTGGTCCCCAAGCTTCGACTTTCTCTACCATCTAAGTTCGACGGGGACCCGAAGTTTTGCAGGGGTTTCTTCAGCCAGTTCTCCATGGACGTGGAGCTGATGGGCTATCAGTTTCCCCCAGAAAGGGCTAATGTGGTATTCGTTGTTAGCCTTCTTTGCGGGAAAGCCCTGTCGAGGGCAACACCCGTCTGGGTAGAAGCGACCGAGTGACTGCAGACCTACAGGCCATCCTCCAGGAATTTCGTAGCGCCTTCGAGGAACCGGCGCGTGCGTCTTCTGCTGAGACGGCGCTCCTGAATCTTCACCAGGGTGACTCTTCCATGGGAAACTATGCCGTACAATTCCGTACTCTGGCCTCGGAGCTTTCCTGGAACGACGCAACCCTCTGCGCCACCGTTAAGAAGGGGTTGTCCAGCAGGGTGAAGGACGCACTGGCTGCTAGAGACCTTCTGTCCTCTCTGAGCAAACTCATTGACCTGGCCACCCGCATAAATGTTCGCTTTATCGAGAGACAGGAGGAGCTTCGTCAGGAACGAGACGCCATACGTCCCTGTCGTTTGCCTCTACTAGCTCCTGTGTTCCAGCGACCTCTGCTCCTGTTTCCGCAGCCTTCCAGTGAGGAGCCAATGCAGGTGGACCGGGCCCACTTATCGGAGCAGGAACTGTCCCGCCGCTGGGTGGAGAATTTATGTCTATACTGTGCCAGCCCAGATCACTTCCGCCGAGTCTGCCCGCTACATCCCCTGCGGCCGGGAAACGCTCGCACCTAGGTTCCGTAGGAGAAGTGTCCGTAGGTGCTAATTCTTCCTCTCCATGTCTGACGATGCCGGTACAAGTCACGACAGACGCTGGCCTCTCGTTCTAGGCCCCTGCCTTCCTGGATTCTGGGTCTACTGGGAACTTTATCCATGCTTCCCTGGTATCCCGATATCGTCTGCTGGTGGTCCAGCTGGAAAAACCCCTGGTGAGTTATTCAGTCAGTGGGGAACTTCTGAGCGACTCCATTCTATACATCACCAGGCCGGTGTCCCTCCAGGTAGGGGCCCTGCACAAGGAGAAGATTTCCTTCCACGTGCTACCAAGGTCTTCGTCGGTGATCCTCTTGGGGCTCCCATGGCTGCAACGTCATGCCCCTACGCTCGACTGGAGGTCTTGCATTGGGGACCGGAGGTCTTGTGTTGGGGACCGGATTGCCAGAGTCACTGTCTGGTCGCACCCAGCCCGATGCGTGCCATCACCCTGCAGTCATCTCCCACACCTCTGCCTGCCCTGCCAGCGGAATGCCAGGACTTTGTTGATGTGTTTTCAGAAAAGGAGGATGAGATGCTGCCCCATTGGCTCTATGATTGACTTTCTCCCCAGGACCAGTCCTCCTTGAGGGAGGGTCTATCCATTGTCCGTACCCGAGACTCAGGCCATGCCTACCTACATGAAAGAGAATTTGCAGAAGGGCTTTATTCGCAAGTCCTCCTCCCTAGCCGGCGCCGGTTTCTTCTTTGTGGAGAAAAAGGATGGTTCTCTTCACCCATGCATCAATTACCGCGGCCTTAATAAGGTCACCGTGATGATCGTTATCCGTTACCTCTAATTTCAGAGCTCTTTGACCGGCTCCGGGGAGTCAAGGTCTTTTCAAAACTACACCTGCGAGGAGCTTATAACATCGTTAGAATTCGAGAGGGCGATGAATGGAAGACGGCCTTTAACACGCGTGACAGGCACTTTGAATACTTGGTAATGCCTTTTGGACTATGTAACGCCCCAGCCATCTTTCAGGAATTCATTAATGACATATTTAGAGACCTCCTTTACTCCTGTGTCATCTTCTACTTGGACGACATCCTAATTTTCTCTCACCTTCAGACCCATCGGTTGCAGGTACGCCAGGTACTGAGTCTTCTCTGCAGCAACCGGCTATACGCCAAGTTGGAGAAATGCCTCTTTCATCGGACGAGCCTTCCATTCCTGGGTTATATCGTCTCGGATAAGGGTCTTCAGATAGATCCAGTGAAGTTATCGGCCGTTCTGCAGTGGCCGCGACCTGTTGGGCTTCGGGCCATACAGCGCTTCTTGGGGTTCGCTAATTACTATCAGCAATTTATTCCCCATTTTTCTACATTGGTGACACTGATTGTGGCCCTTAGTAAGAAGAACGCCAACCCGAAGCTCTGGTCACAAGCGACCGAAAAGGCATTTTCGGAGCTCAAGTTGACTTTTGCCTCTGCACCCATCCTGTCTCGCCCGGACCCAGACAAACCTTTCGCTTTGGAGGTGGATGCCTCTTCTATGGGGGCAGGGGCGGTTCTCACGCAAAGAGGGGCCAAGGGCAGAACTCTGACATGCTGATTCTTCTCCAAAACCTTCTCTCCGGTGGAGAAGAATTATGTCATCGGGGACCGGAAATTGTAAGCCATCAAACTGGCCTTGTAGGACCGGCGCCATCTCCTGGAGGATGGGTCGCCATCCAATTGATGTCTACACTGATCACAAGAATCTCCTGTATCTCCAATCGGCCCAACGTTTAAATCCACGACAGGCCAGGTGGTCGTTGTTTTTTTCGCTTTTTGATTTCCGGATTCACTTCTGCCCGGCAGAAAAAAACATTAAGGTCGACGCCCTCTCCTGTGCCTCAGACACCGTCAGAGAAGATCCCGGCCCTCAGCATATTATACCCCCAGAATGTCTGGTTCATGTTGCTCAGGTGGACCTCCAACAGATTCCTCGGGGGAAGACTTACGTGCCTCCGGCTCTCCGGAGGAAGATTCTAAAATGGGGAATTTGCTCCCTGGTTGCCGGGCATCCTGGTGCTCGAAAAACGTATCAGCTGATCTCCCGCTTCAATTGGTGGCCGACTATGGCTAGGGACTCAAGAGAATTTGTGGAAGCCTGTACCACCTGTGCCCGGCATAAGATGCCCCGTCACAGCCTGTCTGGCCTTCTGCACCTCTTGCCCACGCCGGAGTCTCAATAGTCCCAGGTGTCTATGGATTTCATCACCGACCTTCCTCCTTCCTCTGGCAAAACTGCCATTTGGGTGGTCGCAGACCGTTTTTCTAAGATGGCACACTTTGTCCTGTTGCAAGGTCTTCCTTCCGCTCCCTGGCTCGCCGCTCTCTTCTTCAAACACATCTTCCGACTACATGGCCTCCCATGTCACATCGTCTCGGACCGCGGGGTCCAGTTCGTCTCCAGATTCTGGCATGCCCTCTGCTCCCGGTTGCAAGTAAAATTGGACTTTTCCTCGGCTTACCACCCGCAATCCAACGGTCAGGTGGAGAGGATCAATCAAATCCTTGGCACATATCTTCACCACTTCGTCTCGGCCCGACAAGATGATTGGTCCGGTTTATTGCCCTGGGCAGAATTCTCATATAACTCCCTGGACTCTGAATCTATGGGCTCTTCACCCTTCTACATTGTCTATGGACTGCATCCCCGCCCACCCCATCCTCTGCCTTCTGCCTCCAAGGTTCCTGTGGTGGATACCCTGGTCCGGGACATGACGGCCATCTGGGAGCAGACTCACCAATCCCTTCTGTTAGCATGAAGTCCCAGGCGGACAAGAAGAGGAGACCGACCCCAGCTTTTGCTCCAGGTGATAAGATGTGGCTGTCTGCCACGTACGTCTGGCTCAAGATACCAAGCTAGGTCCATGGTTCCTGGGGCCATTTGAGGTGTTACAGCAGATCAATCCGGTGGCCTATAAACTCCGGCTCCCTCCTACCATGCGAAGTCTGTCCATGTCTCCCTGCTGAAGCCTGTAGCGCTCAATTGTTTTTCTCGAAAAGTCGCCTCCTCCCCTCCTGAAGCTGAGGCCTCCAACATGTTCGCGGTGAAAGAGATTCTGGCTATGAAGTCTATCAGAGGGAGGCAACACTTTCTCATTGAATGGGAAGGATTCTGGCCGGAGGAGAGATCTTGGGAGCCGGAGGACAACATCTTGGATCGTGACCTACTGAAGAAATTTCTTCTTTCCAGAAAGAGGGGGAGGCCCAAGGGGGGGGGTAATGTCACGGGTAGTCCCACAGCTGTGGATCGGGCTGCGGGCACACCCGTGTCCTGTCTGTGCCCCCCCTGCTCCGGGGACGAGTGGCGCCGCTCTCCGCATGTCGGGCCGCGGGCGCATTCGCTTCCCCGAGACCCTGGACTTACCCAGCTGCGCTCCTGTCCCCGTGTGGCTCTCTGCCGGCTACAGTGCGCGCTCACGCCCCATAGAGTGTGCTTTGAGGTCTTTGAGATTTAAAGGGCCATCGCACCAGTAATTAGTTAATTGCTGGCCGCTGGTCCTATATATTGGTTACCGCCCCGGCACTTCCTTGCCGGATCTATTGTGCCCATAGCCTTTAGAGAAAGCTTCAAGTCCATCCCGCTTTGCGGCGGGCTCTGGTGAAAACCGGGTTCTACTTAGATTCCGCTCCCTGGCGTGGCTTATACCATCGCTTGCTGTGTTCCCGTGGATCCACTACCGTTATCCGTAACAATAATGTATAGTGTATGGTTTTCACTTTTGCTGTATGTTATGCTCCTGTGTTGTAAAATGAGCATGTGATATTTCTTGTACTGTATTCTAGTTGGCGCTATGTTGCAGTATAGTGTATGGCTGTTCTTGACAACTAATTGTAAGTAAAGCTATTTTCAATCAATATGTTTTTTTTTAAAAAATATGCAGAATTGTTTAATAAAACAAACTCCAAATCGCTGCTATGGAAAAATTTCATTCCAACGAAAACTTGTCTGTTGCATTGTGATTTTTCCATGGTTTTACCTCTTTGACTTCAATTGGAAAACTAAAGGAAAAAAAAGACTTGGAATCTGGATTATTTGCTTAAAGCTGTAATATGAAACATTGAAAATGAACAAAACCAGAACCTTTCAATATTCATCCCAATGCCTTTGAGCTATGATTTAGACTCCTTTATGGTCTGCGACATAGTAAAGGTTTGATTCAGTGTTTTAACCAGGCTTGTGTCCAAAAAATAAAATTCCCTACTTTTGTAAGGGACCGGTCAGGGACACACACCAAGACACAGACAAGTGAGACCCTGACACTGGTCCCAGCCCCTGTCCCTGCCTTTTGGGGAACCCGACTCCTTAATAGGCCGGCCCCAAACAGAAGACTGATGGCTGCACTAATCAAGGTGCAATACAGACAAGGACAAACAAACACTGAACAAATACACGTAGTCAGGCGGTCCAAAGTCGGTAACTGGAATGGCAGTGAAGTACAAAAACGTGAGACAAGGAATAAACAGAGTTCAAGCCAAAGGTCAGTTAACAGCCTGGAGACACAGTACAGATCCAGGAGGCAGAAGAATAGTCAGTAGCAAAGCCAAAGGTCAGGTAACAATAAAGAGCAGCAGGCAAAAAACGGGCGTACTACAGGGAGCAAAAACCTATAGCAGGCAATGAGGGAAGGAAGTGGTGGCTATAAATATGGAAAGGGAGGAAACAGAGCAGAGGTGATTGGTGGAAGAAACACAAAACTAGATAGGGAAACAAGGCTGTCAATCAAGGATGAACACTGGTTAACTAAAAGAGTGCTGGAGGATTCCTGGCCACGGGCGTTGGCCAGGAATCAATACCTACAGGGAAAGAAGGACCAGTTCACACTAGTGAATAAGAATACAAGGTATTACGTTAAAAACCATGGTTTACGTCGTACCGGCCGTCCAGTGGGACCAGAACCAAAGAGCACGTTTGCATGACTTTCACAATCAAGCCAACTTTAGTACTTTTCTCTATTAAAGTTCTATTTTGTTCATTAATATCATTGGTTACACTGAGAAACAATGTATATAACAATAATGTATAATTACTGTGCCTCTTAACATTGAATGGCATATTTAAGGTTTCTGAACGCCCTTTAGGCAATGTTTTGTATCCACAAGTTAAAGGTAATAAAAGCAGTTTTATAGAACAATCCAAAATATGTAAACAGTAAGGTCTCGTTCACACGGCTTATTTGGGCACGGATTGGCGCCGTACTCTGCGCCGGATTTGCGCGTCAGTACGGCGCCAATCCGTCCCTGTCATTACGGTAATACACTGCTCTCATAGAGAACAGTGGATTCCGTCGCTCTTCCCCGTTCGGCGAATCCGCCGCGGGGGGGAGAAAGTGACATGCACATTATTTACGGCGCGGACTCGCCGTAAACAATGCAGTGTCTATGGGGCCGGGGAGCGGCGCCCCCGCCGCGCTCCAGCCCCGTCCCCGTCCCGCCCCTTATTCACGGCGGATTTGTGAGCTCAAGACGGCTCACAAATCCGTCGGGAATAAGCCGTGTGAACACGGCCTAAGAATGACATTTAATTAACAACTAAACAAGTGACACGACAGACACGGAAGGATAGGGGGGGACGAGTTGTATTGTTGCTACTGCATCGAAAGACTGTGAACACGAACACTCTAGGGAGTATATGCGGCCCTCATTCTTTGTGGCTTTATATCTCATGGCTGGCAGAATACCTATCCCACTGGGACCATATCTCCTCAAATCTATCCAGAGTGTTATTAAGAGAGGCTGAAAGCTGTTCCATCACCTTCACTTCCCTAAGTCTGCAAAGTACATCCTCCAACGATGGAGCATTTTTCCGTTTCCAAAAAACAGAGACTAAGCATCTTGCTGCTGTGAGAATATGTAAGATTAAACGCACTGTAGGTTTCCCAGCCGGGGGAAAATGGATGTTCATTAAAAAGCATAGGGGATTCATAGGCATCCGGACTCCCGTGATATTTTCAACCAACCTTTTGACCTGCCTCCAATAATTCTTTATTAGGGGGCACTCCCAGAAAATGTGGAATACATTTGCCTCACGAGCTCCGCATCTCCAACACTGATCTGGAATGTTCTGGTTCATTTTGTGTAGCAGGGATGGTGTATGATACCACAACATGATGATTTTATACTGGTTTTCTTTATATTGTGTGCATTGGGACGTTTGACCCGCTCTCTTCCAAATCAATCTCCACTCCTCCCCAGAAAGCCGCTTTTCCAGATATCCAAAGTTCCATTTTAAAGAGAACCTGTCACATAGATTATGCCCCCTTGCTGAGGACAGCACAAGTTAGTGTCAAACATGCTGTTCCCAGCGTTGTGTCCCTTATTCTGCAAGATGCTGTAGTTTTAGAGCATTTAATGCTCAAATCT
Organism: Phyllomedusa bahiana; assembly: GCA_025379985.1. Classification (NCBI taxonomy): domain Eukaryota; kingdom Metazoa; phylum Chordata; class Amphibia; order Anura; family Hylidae; genus Phyllomedusa; species Phyllomedusa bahiana. The sequence goes on from JAODAL010030810.1 coordinate 27,530, forward strand.
GCAGTTTTCAGCCAGAAAAAGAGTCCAGCTTTTCATGAAATGAGGCAGTTTAATTCATGACCCGCCCACCTGAGGCTAGCCCCCATCTGAGGTTAGACCCACCCACCGCACAACTGCTTAACCTATTACATTGAAGGTGAATAACTGTCATGTGGGCGGGGCTAGCATTGGGTGGGCGGGGCTAACAGCTGCTCATGAATAAGCTGGACTCTTTTCTGGCTGAAAACTGCAAGATTTGAGCATTAAATACTCTGAAACGGCTGCACCTTACAGAATAAGGGACACAGCACTGGAAACAGCATGTCTGCCACTAGCTTGCGCTGTGCTCAGCAAAAGGGGCATATCCTATGTGACAGGTTCCCTTTCAATTAATGCAGCAATAGAAAAGTGAAATTCCAGCACTCGTGCTCAGGATTGATCCATAAATTATTGTTGCATAAAACGCACTTTTTTTGGAAACATCATAAAAACATGGTTTAAAACCACAGAAACACTGAAAAGTTTAAGCGTTTCAAGCCCTAAACATGGCTCTTAGTCGTAACGATCCTTTGAAGCCTGATTTCACCCGGGGAGCATTTTTATTTTTTATTTTTTCCCTTTCAATTAACGCTTTGGTTAGGAAAAGAACATTCAGTTCTCATCAATGGGAGTTCATATGCTGTCTTTGTCCCTTGTAAACTTAAAAGATCCCAATAGGGTCAAGGTGCCACAGTCTTTTATTATACTAATTAATCGGATGCTCAACACACTCTCCCCCACTGGTGAGAACTTCTGCCATAACTCTATGACCACCAGAAGTTCTTAGTAAATAGTAATCTTACTTTATCCAGTTGCAGACTGTCAAGTCACCTAACACATCTGCCTATGTATTCAGCTGCAAAATGACTAGTTCACCTACACAAACAATGGTTCTGGGATGCACAGAACAGCAATGGACAATGCACAGCTTTATTTTTATGCGTTAAAATCTAATATCCACCTACAATAACTGATAGATAAGAAAACACTATGGAGTTTTACCGATGGCACTGGATATATACGTTATAGTGTTTTCTTATCTGATGGCGTTATAATCTGATGGCGCTATAAACTGGTGAACCAACGGTAATCCAGACACATCTTTACAAACATTGTTTCCCGTGGACAAGCATCAGGACACACTACTTATGGGTGAGCACCCTTATCTCTTCTTATGCATTATGGTACAGTAACTGATAGCCCTCACAGCATAAAAAACTCCGTAATTGTCATGATCATGCCCAGCAGACCCCAGCTTTGGGCTCTGGTCGCCGGCGAAGGCCAAGGCCGGTGCGGCGAAAACCATGTTTTTTTTACCCGTAGCCTTGTATTTGTTTTACCAGTGTGAACTAGGGCTAATTCTCTGTGTGCTTAATTGTTTCCTGGCCAACGCCCGTGGCCCGGAACCTTCCAGCACACTCTTAGTTAACCTGGTTCCTTTTGCGTGACAGCTCTGATCTCCTATCTGGTCTTGTGTTTTCTTTCTCTGTTCCCTATTTAAAGGATTCGTTTCCCCTTTCTGCCTTGCCTGCTATATGGTCTGTTCGTCTGCCTATAGTTCGCCTGTTTTTTCATATTGATCCTCCTGTGTTCTCTGACTCTTGCTTGTACCCTGGTTATTCTCTTGTCGCACATTTTTGTACCACGCTGCCCGTTTGTTACTGACTTGTCCTGCCCGACTACTCTTGTTTGTTCCATGTTTGTTTGTCTGTGTTTCACTTGGCTCAGTGCAGTCTTCTGGTTGGGTCTGGCCTAATAAGGAGTCGGGTTCCCCAAAAAGCAGGGGTAGAGGCTGGGACCAGTGTCAGGGCCTCACTCGTCTGTGTCTCTGTGTGTGTCCCTGAACGATCCTGACAGTAATACCGTACATGATGCTTAAATGAGGGTAATGGAACAGCTCAAATATATAATTAGAGACAAATGTCAGAGTGGAAACACACAGATTATACACATAAACAAAAATATCACAAACACATGGAAGTTAATACTGTAAAATAACATCTTGCCTACTGTTTAGACCATCTTGGATATAGGTTCTCAAGATGAAGATCCAGTAATTCTCTCTGTTCAGGTGCTCTCACCTGTTATCTCTACCTCATAAAGGAGGTGCTTCTCTCTTCATCATACACTTGATACTGTTGACATGTGCAAAATGCTGAAACATTTTTCATACCTTTTGAAGGATATTTGAAGCATGTCTATGAATCCTATTCCTAAGGTTCTGGGCAGTACATCATACATATTGCACTATGCATTTAGTATAGAATACCAAACAAATTACACTATGAGTGTACAAAGATGACATACCATACAACTCATACTAAATTATATCAGTAAGATGGCAAAACATGCACAGCTGTTGTGTTGCTATTTATAACACACTTGGCGCTGTAACCATACACAAATATGGTTCTCTCTTAGAAACACACCTGAGACTAGAAAGCAACAATAAGGGCCACATGTATGAAAACTGTCTAGGTCTAAAACTCTCTTGTTGTCCATAGCAACCAATCAGAGAGCCCCTTTCATTTCATATAGTGCTCTGGAAAAATGAGAGGGTTGCTCTGAATGGTTGCTATGGGCAACAAAGTAAGTTTTAGACCTAGGCCGTTTTCATACATGTGACCTTAAATGAGGAAGTGGCAGTTAAAAATAGGAAAAAATTAGATATAATCTGACAAACAGCATTATATTCTGATCTGTATGACGGGAAAAACATAATTAAGTAAATGACCGAATAAAACAAAAAACTTTTCTTTTATATTACAGCACTCTTATTCTATCTATGGACATAGTAATATTTTAGCCAAATCCAAATTCCATCTCGGATATCAACGATATCTTAATAAGGTTTCCAGGAGAAAATTCCTCTCAAGCAATTTCTCCTACCGTGAACATCTCCATAACAGGAATATTTTTAATCAAGTAAATGTGTTGAGGATGGCACAATGCATGAAATGTGGAATTACCTGGAACTACTTTGTGGAAAGTTCTGCTACTAAATCTTAAAATGCAAAGTCCAACTATTCCTGTGGGGAAAAACTGGCACTGATGACGGTCAGAGCATCACACCCCACATGGTTAGATAGAAACCTGGAAGCACTTGGAAAGAGTAATGTTCCGAGAGAGATGATTAACATCAAGAGCAGTGTTGTACAATTAAAAATGACATGTGGAAGTGAACGACAAAAAGATAAAACACTCATTTGATCATTAGTCAAAATTTTTTGCAGAAGTATTATAAACTTGCGTCTATTATATTTCCTGTCCTTTCAGGTTACTGACGTCCTTCATAGGTGCTTTTTTAGAAACATGTTTTGACCGGTCACAAGCAAAGACAGTTTTAGAATCCTTTAAGTCACGCAAATATTTGGTGTGTTTGGTTTTAATGAGACTAGTCTCTAATTTGGCCAAATTCTTCATATTAGTAAATATTGTAAAAAATAATTTTTACTTGGATATCAGTCACCACTTTTCCTCATGGGACATACTCAACTATATAAGTCTAGGAGCACATTCTGACAGTACATGTTTCCAGCCTTTGTTTAATTGATCAGAACATATTTTTCCAATTCTTAACCCATGAGGTACCATGTATGTCAACTCATCATGGTAGTGTTGTATAGTGGACAAATCTCACAAAATTTTCAGGCTGTGCATTGATGTTTCTGATCATCCCGACACAGTCTGCAGCTGCACAGAAACTGGTGAGAGACAGTCAGACTCCTCATGGAGATGGCAGATACGGTCTATTACTTCATTGCGTTCCTAGAGGCTGTATACATGGCACTCAATAAGCACTGCGTAGACAGTTCACAAAGCAGGCATGACACTTCATGCTTCTGTCTCAGTCAATCATGTGATCAGCAGGTGCCAGGTAGCTGCTGATGCTGCTGTGAAGTAATAGACTCAGATCAACTTTGTTTTGCATGCTAGAAGGCTTTATTATTTCTGCTTCACTGTTCTCAAAATTTCTTTTTCCCCACTGACATCCATATACAATCAGTTAATGGATCACTATGAACGCAATATTTTTAGAGTCAAGTTTACATTGTGTAAATGTATTTCCATAATATAAAAACATACATATGAAAAAAATTATGTAAATAAATGAATAATAAATATAAATAAAACAGATAAATAACTGAAACAATAAGTTTAAAAAGTGGCTTTAATATCCAAAAAGATAAATATATTGTATGTGTTGCTTATATAAATATTGAAAATCATGCATAAATTAACTACAAAAAACCTCAAAATCACCATCACGTCACATGCCAAACACATACCACTCAAAAAAAATATTAAAAGTTCACTTAAAATAAGAGAACCACAATAAAATAGAAAAGCTGGAAGAAGAAGCTTGTTTAATTTAAATGGAACTTCAAATCTTCGGAAGTTAGAGTTTGATAGGTGACCCGATCATGACAAAAGTTAAACAAATATTAACATAACATGCAACCCCAATTTCAAAAAAGTTGGAATGCTGTGTAAAATGTGATGAAGACAAGAATGCAATGATTTGGAAACCTCTTACAGCCATATTTTACTTACAACAGAACATAGAACACATATCAGAAGTTTAACCCTTCCTGACAGTCATAATCATATGGGTCTAAATTTTCTTCCTCCTTGCCTCTTAAAGCCATAACTTTTTTATTTTTCCACCTACATAGACGCATGAGGGCTTTTATTTTGCAGGACAAGATGTACTTTCTAATGGTGTTATTCATATTATTATAGAATATGCTGGGAAACGGTCAAAAAATTCTAAGTGGGGCAAAATGTGAAAAAAACGTATTTGTGCCACCCTTGCGGTTTTTTTTTTTTTATGGAGTTCATTCTTCGGTAAAAATTATGTGTTATCTGTATTCTACAGGTTGATCCGCATCTGGCAATACCAAACATACGGTTTCCATTATGTTTTGGTACCGTAAAAAAATTCCAAACAATTTCTATTTTTGAAATTTGCGCCGCGGCGCCATTTTGTGCGACCAAAAACTTTTTGTACTAACACCTCTGGACGTCAGTGAGGGTGCATTTTTTGCGGGCTGAAGTGTACTTTTTATTTCTAGCAGTTTGGAATGCATGTGACTTTTTTTATCACTTTTATTCCAATTTTTATGGGATGTGAAATGACCAAAAAAATGCAATTAGGGTATTTGGAATTTTTTCTCTTCTACAGTGTTCAGCGTATGGGATAAATGTTATATTTTTATAGATCGGACTTTTTCGGACGCGGCAATATCAAATATGTGTAACTTTTATGATGTTCAGCCATCGGATTCCCGCAGTTACGCTGTGGCACTGTTTTCCATTCATTTAGATGCCGCTTACCAGTGCTAGGACATACTCATACATCATAGGTCGGTAAAGGGTTAAAGTTGGACATTTTTCCATTTAATTTAGAAATTCATGGCAGCAACAAATATCAAACAGTTAGGACAGGTTTAACAAAAGGCTGGAGCGAAAAACATCTAGTCACATGGCTGTTTGGAATTGGGGTTGTAAAATTAAAGGGGTTGTCTCACTACAAAGACTAGCTTTCAACATGTAGGGAACACTAAATGAAGACGTTTTCCAAATGTATTGCTGTGATCATTTTTTTTTGTTGAGGAGCTACAAAGTTATCGACGGGCTTTTCCTGCTCTCCCCTGCTGTTTGTCTTATCTGATAGTAGGGAGTGACACAGAACTGCCAGCAGCCTGAGAGCTTGTGTGTTATCTGATCTTTCAGACAAAAGACACTAATTACTACTGTTTACTTTAGCTCTGAAGCTTCTCTGGACCTGGTAGCAGGAGATTTATCTAATCTAGACTAATTAGCAGAAGTCTGAATATGCTAGTTACCCACAGCCTGACTAGGAAGTGACAGGATGCATGAATGAAAGAATGCTGCGTTGCTCTATGAAACAGTAAGATGAGACAACCCCTTTCAGCACTATGGGGGGAAAAAAATGAAAACTGTTTAGGAGTATGAGTTTCTTAGTTCCCCAAAACAACTTATCAGAGTTCCCCTTTATTTTTTTCAGAGCACTATATGAAATGAAAGTGGTGCTCTGATTGGTTGCCAGGGGCAACAAAGGAAGTCTTAGGCTATGTTCACACGGTGTATTTGCAGGGCGTAATTACGCCCCGCAACTACGCCGTGTGGCCGGGGAGGGAGCGGGGGGCCGGTACCTCACCGGCCCTTAGACTTGCATATACGCCACTGGTAATTCACATGTCACTTATCTCCCCCTGCGGCGTATTCACCGAGCAGGGAAAGGAGACATAATCCATACAGCCAAAAATATATGCAAAAAATATGGCTCACCTATAGCAGACTTCAGTGTCCATTTAGCCTTGTCAGGACTGAGAGTTTAGGCCCCTTATCAAGAATGCTGTCGGCCCAAACAGCTTGCTATGCAAAAGTATCCACAGGAAGAATCACCTTGGCAATGGTACCGCAATGCTCCGTCAATGAAATCTCCGCTCGGAAGCAAACTAAACTAAATCTCTCTATTACAACTATGAGACTGGGGATTACCTAATGCCCTGGGACGTTTTTCCAGCCGTAATTTGCGCACTCCGGCGCGTAATTACGGACTATAATACGTCCAATTTTAAGCGGTGTGAACATAGCCTTAGACCTAGACAGTTTTCCTACATGAGGCCCAATGTATCACAGAAAAAACACATTGAAAATTACTTAGGATACGTCCACCAAACAATTGTCAAAATAGTCTTTGCATTCAGAATAATAAACTGCGTCCTCCGATGAATATTTTGATGAGGTTTTCAATGTGCATTTTACAACTTGGATTTTCAACTTAGGTCTACAGGGATGGTTTACAGTTGGAGTTTTACAGTTTATAAAACCCAAATCTGAGTGGCTTTGAAACCCCTGTACACTACGAAAACAAATATGTATGGAAATTCTTAATTTATAGATACAGTGTGTAAAGAGGTCCCTAGTCTGCCTGTCCTCTACTACCCATAGTGCTACCTTCAGGGATTTATCATTTTGTAGGCTAAGTAGATAGCAGCTAATGCCATACACTGGGACCGGTTCTATAATAACAATTCTATTTATTTCCATAGAAAGTAGCCATTTAGCCTTGCATTTTAAAACATTAAACTTAGTTATGGACCTTTCAGTTTCTACTTGGACCTAAATCAGTTAGTAATGTTTTATTTACCAATTTACGGTGATAGAGGGTATCTATGTCTATAGAGTTGATGCACATTAGATCTGTACCGGCTCCTTTTCTGACACACAAATGCCTGCTTTTAATGCCTGTTTTCCTTGAAATACAAAAAGAAAAATGTTTCCATGGTAACTGTCATACAAGATTGTAGTTATGTTTAGATATGTGCGGGTGTTTAAATAGTTGCTAACCTCTTCTTCAAACCATGGTGTTTGCCAAGACACTTAGATGGTTGTTAACCCCTGTAGAGTCTGTGACCAAAATTGTCTGCAGGTCACAGCAGTGATTGTGTTTATCAAATGCGTCAATTTTATTTGGATATGAAAATATAAAGTGCTGATAAATAATACAGTGGTTGTCATGGGCAGATGGTGGATGCTCTGTGACAGCAATGATTTTTAGCGCAGAGCCATGCCGGGACGGTGTGGAAGGACTTTCCTGGTCTTCATATACACAGGATCTTTATTACAGGGAGCTCTCAGGTTGCTACCCCCAAGGTGATCACTTGCAGTGACAGCTGGCGTGCAGGCATTGTACAGGAGGAAAGGGCAGATGCATGGTCGGTCTCAAGAAAAAGGTCAGAGCAGGTGGAGTTCTATGGTAAATGGGTCAAAGGCAGGGCCATCTTTTCCATTGGGCACACTAGGCAATTGCACAGGGGCCCCACAAGTATAGAAGTCCCAGATGGGGTATGCTTGTCCCAGGAATACAAGAAACATACCGAGGATCACATGGTTGGCTTTGCTTATTTGATTGTTTGTGTGTCTTTAAGGATATGCAAACAAAAACCATGGTGGTGAAGGGAGCCAAAGGCTCCCTGCCCTGCCAATCAGTTGTGTAGGCTGCAGACTTGTGTCCAGACATAAGTGGTGTGATAATATGGGTGTGCTTGGGGGTGGCTAGAGGCATGACCTAGTGTGATGTCATATATTTGGACAGGGCCCACTGCAGTGCATTGCCCAGGGGCCCATAATGTTGTTAAGACAGCTATGGTCACAGGCAGAAGGTCAGGGCAGGTAGCAGATAAATGGAGAGTCAGGAACAATCCAAAGGTCAAAATTGTACACAGAACTCTTTCACTGAAAACACACTGAAGCACATCAACAAACTGGCACAGGAGGAATGGGAAGGCTTAGGTACCAGAGCATTGACTCTGGAAAAACTGGGTGGTGAGTGCTGGCCCATCAAATCAGCATGGGTGTGCATGCCCTAGAGAGAACGTTCTTGAAGCAGGAAGATGGCAACCAAGAGATTGAAACGCTGCACACTGTGGTAAGGAGATACATTGATGAGTGCAAACACATTAAAGGAAGGAGTTTTTTTTTGTTAAAACCAATATTCCTAGAAAACATTTTTTTTTATTTTTGCCAGTATTATTTTTTTCTCCTATCCAATGAAAAAAAATCTAATAAAATATTGTCCTACTCTAGATGTGTGAAAGAACATTTGTTTGGCAGGGCAGACTAATGCTATATCTCTACATAGTCTCATTACAAATAGTAGGTACTGACAATGATTTATTGTTCTCTCCACAGGCATAGATAAGATTATACTAGACCATAAGCAATACATGAAAGGAAAACAGGGTTATCTTTTTTTCTGCACTGAGAAGGGGAGGTATCCTTACACTTATGAGGTAACTGTTGATAATATTTCCACTTCACAGACAAGAGCTGACCAGAGAGAAGGACCATCGAGCAATTATTTCAAAGTTGTGCTATAATAGCTCCTAGAAGACAAGTTAGAGAGAGGAGTGTAGTGGGGGAACTTAAAAAGATTATGGTAGAAAAAACAATCAAACAATTAATAGAAAAATAATCCATATAATAGTCACATCTTGATTGTCACTCTGTGAAAAGAAAACATTTGATGGTAGTGTTTCTTTAAAAAACAAACAAACCCCAGCCCACAACCTTATTTTTGACTGATTTTACCACACATACTGTAAACTAGGCAAGGGGAGGTAAAGTATAGATATGGAAACAAAGGCTATTATGAGGTAGTGGAATGTATGAAAAATAATAGTATATACTTTACTATGTCACAATAAGAGCTGCTAGATTTAAAGCATAATTTACCGAGTAAGCAAACTAGGCACATGGTCAGGGAGACAAAAAACAGGGCTTTGTTTCTTTTTTGCATCTATGTGTTTCTTTCCACCTGGTTTACTTTATATAGGAAACATTAACAAGATAAAGTTGAGGTACTATAGCTAAAGTATGGTTAATTCAAGCACATTTGGTAGTGAACTTTTGACTCTGAACCATGTTCCCATCTTCTAATATTATTGTTTTGCACATCATGTTTTCATGGGCATCCACTTGCTCTGGAAACACCAAGAAGAAAAGATAAAATCTTCTTTATCTCCTGGCCACAGAAAATTCAACATAGCAATGTATTTAGTAATAGTCTTCATTTACTTCTCCCTACATGTTAAAAGCTAATCATTGTGGTGAGAAAACCCATTTAAAGAACCATTTATTTAGCTGAAATTTATTTTAGCTGTATCTAGATTTACACACATGGGTTCCAGTACTTTTTTAAAATAAATATTGGTATAGTGGCAAGCCCAGATTGGAAATCTTTCCAACCTGGCAGATTCCCAGTGGGCCACCAGGTTCTGGATTGCTGCACCAGTCCAAACACCAGTGCCTGTTTTCAACTGCATGTGTGTCTGTGGGATGCACATACAGTAGAAAACGATGGCCTGCCGACTACTGCTATGAACACGGGTGGCAACGTCCTGATGCTGGGACCATGGTGAAGTCACAACGCTCTTGCAGGACACAAGCGCTATGAAAAAGTTGTGCGGTGGCGATATATGGAGAGGCAAGTATTACTTTTAATGTTTCATCTGGGCTCTATATACTGCCTGTCTAATGAGGGGGCTCTATATACCTACCTAGCTACTGGGGGCCCTATATATTTACCTACCTACTGAGGGGGATATAGATCTACTAGGAGGCTACATATACCAATATATCTACTGTGAGGGCATATACATCTACTTAATGAGAGGCTGTATATCTACCTACCTACTGAGGGGGCTTAAATATCTACCTACTTACTGGGGGGCCCTATATACCTATCTACATGAGATTATATATACACCTTACAACCTACTGGAGGGGACTATATACCTATCTACTGACCAAGGGGCTATATAACTACCTACTCTATGAGTAGCCTATATACCTGTCTACCTAATGGGTTACCTACATATATACTTACCTCCTGGGGGGGGCTCTATACCTACCTACCTACTGAAGGGCCATATATTTTACCTACTTGAGAACCTATATAATTACTTTCCAACTTAAAGGAAGGACTATATACCTACCTGCATGTTTAATGTATATATATATATATATATATATATATATATATATTATATAATATATATATATATATATACACAGTATATATATATCCATACTTACCTCCTGGGGGGCCTACGTACCTATCTACCTACTTTGGGACCTATATGCTTAACAACATACTTAATGAGGGACCTATATTCCTACTTATCTACTGGGGGCCTATGCACCTATTTACCTACTTTGGGGCCTATATACTTACCGAAATACTTAATGAGGGACCTATATTCCTACTTACCTACTGGGGGGCCTATATACCTCCCTACCTACTTAGTGTGAGGCCTTTATACCTAACAAACTACTAAGTAAGGGGCCTTTATACCAACCTACTTACTGTGGGTGTACATACCTGTCTATTTATTGTGTGGGCTATATGCCTAACTACATATTACGACCAATATAATAGGGTATCAAGTCATTTATACTGCATGGTGAAGTTTGTAAAAATGAAACAAAAACAAAAAAGAATTGTTGGGTTTTCTCCCCATGCAGCTTCACAGAGCCACAGCCAGCTTTAGACTCATACATTCTGTTCAGGTTGTGGGCAGGTCTATAGCAGTAATTGACACATCAGCTCTGCTGTTCCTAGCCATTCCTATTACAGTGACATCGGTGCTGGAGATTTATAGTAGACAAGTGTAGTTGGCAAGCCTACAGAGCTTTAAAGAGTAAAAGCTTCTCATTTAGTTAAATAGAGAAAGTTTGTTGCTATAGTTAATACTCTGCAGTAGGTGACTCACCATGGATAGACTGACTAACTTACAGCAGCTAGGAACAATGAGAGCTAAGAAAGAGCAGGGAGAAATTGGGAGAGATGGTCAGGAACCAGTGAAACTTGTGTACTAAGGCTATGTTCACACGGTGTATTTGCAGGGCGTAATTACGCCCCGCAATTACGCCGTGTGGACGGGGGCGGGGCGGGAGCGTGGGAGTGAGCGGGGGGCCGGCACTTCGCCGGCCCATAGACAATCACTGTTAGCGGCGCGTATACGCCATTAGAAAGTGACATGTCAATTATCTCCCCGCCCGGCGGCTTCGCCGGGCGGGGAGAGGAGACATAATCCATAGTTCTCTATGAGAACTGTGAATTACAGTAATGAATGGGCCGTTTTCGGCCCGTAATTGGCGCACTTCGGCGCGTAATTACGGACCGAAATACGGCCCATTTTAAGCCGTGTGAACATGGCCTTAGAGGAGCAAAATCAACATAGCAATGTATTTAGTAATAGTTTTTACTTATGTTTTCCTGCATGTTAAAAACTAATCACTGTATTGAGAAAATTCCTTCAATTTTCCAAATTCCAAGCAAAACAATAAAACATATTTGTGAAACACGTGGGGCTAATATACTCACTGCACGCCTAGGTATATTCCTTAAGGGTTGTAGTTTACAATAAAGGTCTTTTTAGAAGTGTTTATTAAGTTTTAGCACCTTAGGGTGTCCACAAACTCATAATTGTTATAACTAAAAGAGCTCTAAAAGCATTCATTGGTCAGGTATATCTGTGCCTACACTTTATTTTAAATAAGTAGTAATAATAAAACCCAAAAGAAAGAGGATTAATCTATATGCAAAAAATATTAACAAAATTTTTATTATTGAAGAAAGTACAAAAATGAAATAATTTTTTAAAACAACAACAATAAAAAAAAATGACGTACCCTTTAAAGGGGTAGAAGTAATTAATATATAAAAGATGTATAAATTTTCTTTAAATTCAGTACAAGATAGTAAGCACCCATAAAACCCAATGAAAAACAAAATTAGAGAAAAAAATAGGTAAAATAATTAGCAAGTATTACCCATGATGGTAATCTCCACATGTGGAAGGACCTGATGCCCCATGCACATTTTGCAGTCGCTTCCTCAGGGAAGAGTCAGTCAAGCCTCCACTAGCTCCATTTATGACCAAGATACAGATCACATGATATCATGGTACCAATAAAATACATGGTGACCACACATAACATGATTGGCCATTCAGCTCACATGGCATAAAAAACAACAATATAATACATAGTGACATCATAAAACATGATTGTCCATTCATCTCAGTGGTTAATAGATAAAAGGACATACCTCATTATACTAAACATAAATATAACCACCATATAAAAAGGCAAAAACCTAATTATCAAGACTCAAAAAAGAAATAGAGATGAAACAGCAAATCTCAGCATGTCGAGTCTGTGGTCACCCTGCCATTATAATATATACTGTATATTGTAAGAAGGGCCCAAAGGAACGTCCTTTGGTAGATGTGTTAGGTCTTGCCTGTTAGGTCTATGCAGGCCTGGAGATCCAGGGGAAGCTGGGTGTTCTTCTCAGTCTCCAGGAAAGGTGCTCTGTAGAAGGAACTGGCTGTATTCAGATTGGAACTGTGGTGTGCCCTACAGCAGCAGGACGGACGAGGACCCTTGGTGGGCCAAGAGCACTCTGTGTGACTGTGTTGAGTTATCTGAGTGGTGTCTGAAACAAGTCCTTAGTTTGTTTGATCCTAGTTAAAAAAGGTGAGAAAATAAAGCACCTTTCGTTTATTATTGCACTAAAATTGCTGTTGGTCCGCTGTGTGAAGACTGCCTTTGGAACGGATTGTCCAAAATATATATATACCAACATAATGTCAGAATATCAACATGACATGCTAATTTGGTGTAACTGACTCATTGAATGAAAAGGGGGGTGTTTAAATAAATAGCAGTTTTTTTTGGGGGCCCTTAAATTTAAAGTGAGGTCATTAAATTTGTGAAAAAACAGGGGGTAATGAAAAAGGGGAAAGGCCCTTTGCTGAACCTGGGGTTTTATTTCCATTCCCCGGTTTGAGAAATAAGGGGTTTTTGTTCCCAAACTTTTGTCCCAAAGGAGAAAGAATTTTTGACCCAAGATAGTTGATTAAGGGGGGGAAAAAAAAACAAGAAGTGCAAAAAAAAATTTGGGCTCCCTCAGTTTAAAAAGATCACCCAATGTTTTTTAAATAGACCCAAAAGCCCGAAACATGTATAGGAAAGGGATTTGATAACATCCGCGGGAAAATATAAAAAAACAAAAAAAGGCAAAGAAGCACCCAAATATGAACCCAGAGAGATAAAAAAAGCTTTTCCCGTTATCTGTAAATTTACTGCAACAATCAGAAGGTGCCTATGTGACCCAAAAACTTTTGCTAAAACTTTCATAAAGTACCTTTGCTGGAAAAACCCCATCCCCTGAAAAGGTTACAGTTTCCCAAAAGAACACATTAAACCTCCCAAAAGAGAAGGGGCAAAAAACTTTTCTATGGAAAGATGAGAGAAAAGATTGTTCTTATGGGTCTAATTCCCCCGCAGACATTTTTTCAGACGCCCCCAAATAAACATTTAAATTTTAAAGACTGAAAAAAAATGAGGTGCAAGCAAAAAGGTTTGGGGATGTTTCCCAAATCCCGGGGTTTGGGCCAATTTATCACAGGGCCAGGTACCTTTGGACCAGTTTGAATATATACTGTAAAAATACTGGAAGAGGTCATGTTGCCTTATGCTGAAGACACGGGTCACGGGTAACAGAAGTGGATCCACTTGGTCACTGTGAGAAATAATTTATTAAAACACACCAGGGCCTGCCGCAAGGCGAGCTGTACTTCACTGCGGGGACCCCTTTGGTCACTACTTTAAACCCCTTCACAGGGACAAAAAAAGGTTCGGGGCGTGGTACAGGGGGAGCGGGAAAGACGGGGGTTTAGTGCTAAAAAGGGCCCCATACTTACAGTTAAAAGGGCTTTTACAAAAAATAAACCCAGTAGGGGGCAACACAAGAGCCTGTGCTACGGGGAAAAGAAAAAAACAGGTGCGGGTTAATTGCGGAGCAGTACTCCCCACACCCCCCCCACTAAGGGACAATTAGATTAAAAAAAAAACCTTGACTTTAAAAATTTGAAAACCTGTTCCCCACTAGCGCAGAAAAGCATCAGAAAACCCCATGGGAGATTGCACAAATGAAAAAAAACCGGGAAAATAAGACCACCAACACCCCCCCCTTCTATGTATGAGGGGGGGTGGTTTGTTTGGAAATTATAATTACATTTTTGAAAGGTGATACAAAGAGGGCCCTTAATGCAGAAAACGTGTGGTGGGACCATGTTGGCTTGGGAGCCTTTTCGCCACTTAAATTAACCCTTTTGCACTTTTTTGGTGTCCAACCAATTACAGAACCCCTCTCCTCCTTACTTTTGGGCAAAAAAATTTTTTTTTGGCCGGTTTTGGTTAGTAGGGAGGACCCGTAGGTTCCCGGCAAGGGGGGGAGCAGGCAAAAAATGGTCAGATCACTCGCCCGGGGAATGTCAGGGAAAGGGCAGGCAGAGGGAATTTTTTTTTAGTCACAAGCAGAGGTCAAAGTCCCGATACCTAAAAGGAAAACACAAGGACAAGGGAAACCGACCAGGGGAAATAAAACCCAAAAAAGGGGGGCCACGCCCGGGTGATTGGCAATATCGGATACACACATCCTGGCCAGAGTCAGTTAGTAGGAGCAGAAATAGGTGAGCTACAGGTGGACCAAGAGGCAGAAACATGAACATGTCCACAGTCCAGAGCGGAGCATCGTGACAACATGCCCTTGAAATGGGTGTTTCAACAGGACAATGACCATAAAATGGCAGCAAGCAGGCATTATCCTGGTTCCTTGCCAACAAAATTGATGATATGAAGTGGCTGCCCATCCCTATACCGCAATCCGAATGAGAATTTGTGGAGTAACTTAAAAAATGTGGTTTTTGATGCAAAACCTAAAAATGCAAATAACTCTGGAATATAGTACAGTCTGCTCAGGCTGGAATACCTGTTTTCAGGTGTTAGAAGTAAGTTGACTCCAAGCCACAAAGATGTAAAGCAGTTCTCAGAAAAAAGGGTTACAGCAAACAAAATATTAGTTCAGTGATATACAGAAGAGTCAAATCTAGGAACAAACTTCAGTTTATGCTGTAAATATTCGAGTTGGATAATGAAAATGCACTTACTGCTATTTTTTTGAACATACCACAACTTCTCAACAATTAAGTCAGTACAACCACCAAAAATCACTACACATAACAAATACTGACTAAAACAAATTACCTTTATTAAATATTACATAAAAAGTGAAAATATTTAAAATCACACCAACAGGGTTACTGAACAGGGTTACACAGAAGCCAATAAAACAGATGTGGATGGGTTCAGATTTCATTCAAAAAAACAAAATATAATTATTGTAATAAGACTGTTCATGATATCCACCTATCAAACCACGTTCAATAGTGAGGGTGAAGAAATTCAGGTAATTAAACCCAGTGATACAAATATACACCCCAAACACATATGTCAAACCATTATCCCATAGAAACCATGAACAATCCAACCCAATCTCATGTACCTGTACTGGCTGCCGTGTATGGACACAGTCCAAATAACTGTTTCTAATTCCTGTTTCCTGTTTCTAATTCTTTTATTACCATAACCTCTCAAAGTAGGTGTTTAAGATGTTTTTAAAGATCTCCCATTTATTATTTGTTCTGTTATTTTCAAACACCTTGTCCCAGTCAATGTGGTTTAGGTCCTCCCTAAGCATGTTCTCCAGATCTTTCAGGTTTCGGGGCTGTCGCTGGGCTACATTAAGTTTCAGCTCCCTCCAAAGATTTTCCATTGGGTTCAGGTCTGAAGACTGGCTAGGCCACTCTATGACCTTGAAATGCTTCTTACAGAGCCACTTAGTTGCCATGGCTGTGTGTTTCGAGTCACTGTCCTCCTGAAAGACACAGCTAAGACCCATCTTCAATGCTCTTTCTGAGGGAAGGAGGTTGTTGGCCAAAATCTCACGCTACATGGCCCCATTCCTCCTTCCTTCAATACAGTGCAGTCGTCCTATCCCCATTGCCAAAAAACACCCCCAAAGTATAATGTTTCCACCCCCATGATTTACAGTTGAGACAGTGTTCTCGGGGTTGTACTCATCCTTCTTCTTTCTCCAAACACGATGAGTGAAGTTGATACCTAAAAGTTCTATTTTGGTCTCATCTGACCACATAATCTTCTCCCATGCCTCCTCTGGATCATCCAGATGGTCATGGCGATCTTCAAACGGGCCTGGACATATGCTGGCGTGAGCAGGGTGACCTTGCATGCCCTGTGGGATTAGTGTGTTACTAACGGTAATCTTTGAGACTGTGGTCCCAGCTCTATTCAGGTCATTGACCAGGTCTTCCTGTGTAGTTCTGGGCTGATTCCTGACTTTTCTTAGAATCATCCTTACCCATGAGCTGAGATCTTACATGGAGCCCCAGACCAAGAAAAATTGATATTCATCTTGTGTTTCTTCCATTTTCTAGTAATGACGCTATCAGTTATTGCCTTCTCACCAAGCTGCTTGCTTTTTGTTTTGTACCCTATCCTAGCCTTGTACAGATCTACAATTTGTACCTGGTGTCCTTAGACAGCTCTTTGGTCTTGGCCATGGTAAAGAGGCTGGAGCATGATTGATTGTGTGGACAGATGTCTTTTATACAATTATTGAGTTCAAACAGATGTAATTAACACAGGTAATGAGTGCAGAGTAGCAGGGCTTCTTAGGGTGCTTTCATACATAGATGCGTTTTTGATGCATTTTTTTGTGCATTAATTGCTGTGCCTTTCTGCACAAAAAACGTATCTGAAAACCGCATCAAAAACACACATTCATTTTTTATACAGAAAGGCACAGCAATTAATGCTGTACATTGCTGCACAAAAACAGATAAAAAAATGCATCAAAAACACACCACAAAAACGCCCTGTGTGAAAGCACCTTAAAGTGGTTTTGCCACGATGTAATGTTGACGTGGGAATCCTCCAAAATGGGTATATAACACTTTTCTAAAATATGCATTAAAAAAATTGCAGTCTGGAGAAGAGCTACAGCTGCCATTACCTGCCCTTAGTTTAACTTAAAAGCTTGCATTAGATATGACCGGCAGAGTGACGGGAGCTGCCGCCGGGCTTGCGCGCAACACACTTCTTATCTGATGAGAGGGAAGTGTGAAGAAGCTTTCAAGGGACTGGGGAAAAATATGATGTCTTTGTATACAGAATCTCACTAGTTGAAGTGTGATTATCTGAGTAGATCCTGCTTTTATCTAGAAGACAGGGGAACATGAAGGACTCTTCAAGAGGCTGAAGGAGCTATCAAGAGGCTGTGGAGAAAGGTGTTGTCCTTTGTATACAGAATCCCACTAGTAGTACAGTAGTGTGAATTATTTGAGTGAACCATTGCACACCGATCCCATATGCATGGCTCAGTGCTCTGGCAGTCCTCTCTCTCTCAGCTCAGTGTGGCTTGTTTACTTTTGCTTCTTAGCAGAATAGGCACTTCCTGGCAAAACCCCTTTAAAGAAAAACTAACAGGTATGTGAGAGCCAGAATTCCTGCTGCGGTAGAGATCAATTAATATTTCATGCAACAAAATGTAAAACATAATTATTTAAAAATATACAATAGTCGATTTTTTTTAGATTATGTAAAAATCATACAATGTGAATTTTTTTTTATATTCTATTCCCCTGAGTTGAAGTGCACCTATGATAAAAATCACAGACCTCTCTATTCTCTATTAGATGGCAAAACATGCAAAATCACCAGAATATCAAATACTTATTTTCCACACTGTATAAAAGTTAGGGATATTTGGCTTTCAGGTGAAATTTGTGGAAAGGACTTCATGCTGCAGTGATATTTTATCCTGTAAATAGGCCATTTAAGTCGGAGCATATAATGTAGATTTTCTCATCTCAAACAATTTAATGAAACAAAATCCCCAAAAAAAAAACAACAGTGAGGTTACACCATTACATATTTTAGAGTCTCAGTAACACGTCATAGTGGCCTTGAAGCATCAATTACTAGTTGAAACCACTGTCATGCTCATTCACTTGAGTTATTGATTGGTGACATGACATCCCACTCTTCTTGAAGGGCGCCCCTCAGGTCATTGAGTTTCAGGGGTACAGAGTTACTAGCTTCTACATGGCGACTTAGTTGATCCCACAGGTTTTGTAGGGGGTCTGGAGAAAGTACAGGCCACTCCATTTGAGATACCCCAGTCTCCAACAGTCGTTTCCTAATCATCCATGAAGATCCCTGTGTTGTTCATGCAGAGGCACAATGACTGGATTAATGGTGTTATTCAAGTAGTAGAGGCGTCACTGTACCATTCACAAAGCATAGTTTTGTATTGGCTGGGCACACCTGCCTACACTGTAACTTCACCACCACCAAAGGCTCGTCTGGTGACAACAGAGGCTGATGCACAGCGCTCTCCTTGACGTCTCCAGCATCATTGGCAGCCACCATTTCTGCTCAGAGCGAATCGACTTTTATCACTAAACAGCAATGAGGACCACTAGTCCCTTGTCCAGCATAGATGCTCTCTTGCCTACATAAGATGATGATGCCTGTACCTGGCAGTGTTGACAGGTACCCTTGCCAATTACCTAGCAAACAGACCACGTTGATGTAAACGGTTACGAATGATTTGACGTGACACTTTGTTGCCTCTCATCTCTTTTAAACGTGCCTGGAGTTTAGTGTGCATACATCACTGTTCTGCAGGACATTGTTTACAATGAATTGGTCATCAGTGTGTGATGTACCCAAAGGACCTCCAATTCCTTGCCTTTCTGTGACTATTCCAGTATCTCTATTGCAACCTGCTGATGACACTCTCTGACACTCGAAGCTCAGTGGCCACTTCCATTTAAGAACACCTGCTGAAAGCTTTGCAATGGCGAGATACCGTTGATCAATTTAAGGTGTTGTCTTAGTCTTATGATGTCAAAATGTGAACAGCATGATGATTGTTTAAATCCCAATTCAAATTGAACCCCTAAATTTATTGGGAGATTCAGATCAAACATACTTTGTGGATTTTGCAAGTTGTTCAAAAAAGTAAATGAAACATTGAACAGTTGGACATGTGGTTTCTAAAATTAAGAGTTGGTCTCATTTTACAGTTAAAAATTACATATATATATACACTATATATAACTAATGTAATAAAACATAAAAACACAAATTCGAACAGGGCATTTTCTGATAGCATATTCCCTTTGGGCAAAAAAGAGCAAACCCAGGGAAGAAGAAGAAAAAGGTAAAAATGCACTGCCACAAAAAAATTTATTTGTAACAAAATCAAAAAGAACTTTAAAACCTTTTTTAAATGCCAGGAATTTATATTTTTGGGTTTTTGAAGAGGGACCAAAAGTTTAGGGGGTTATCTCCCAAGAAAAATCTGACTTTTGACATCGACACCGGGGTTTGTGCACTTCAAGGATTAGCAGTGAACATGCGTTAACTAACTGATCGTCCCCTCAACATGAACAATCAAGTATTCCTGGAGTTTCCCTTCCTTATCACTCTGGCGTCTATTCATAAACTCCACATTTGCTTATGAACTGCAGGGCAATTAAAAAGAAACAGCCAATAATGATTTTTAAAAAAAATGAAAAGGGCAATAAATTTTGATCTCAAGACTAATTCGAGTCGTTTTTCCATTATTTTCGTAAAATCAAAAATATAAAACCCCCTAGGAATTTAAGAAAGGTCTTCTTTTATTATTTTACAAATTTTTTCTCTATTTGGTACGCACGCATTTTTTCTTTTACATTTATCCTTGAATTTTTCCAAAGGAAAATCAAAGGTTTTAGAGGTTTATCCTTCACGCTGGATAGTAATCTGGGTTTGTATGTTATGTTTTGCTTGGGGGTTTAAGCCGTGTTCAATTATGGTGGGAGATGTACTGGGGGGTGATTTTTTCAGTTTTCCCAAAAAAAGGGTGAAAGAGAAATGCATCGCACCCACTTTACTGCTAGGAGGTGTTTATTTCATCACTGGCACCTATTGTTGGAAACCCAGCTCATATACATCATATTAAAAAGTTTTGGGGACCCCATTAACTAATCATTTTTAGTTCTAAATATTTTGGGGGTTTGCAAAACCATTTTAATTTTTATATACTAAAAACGGTGGACACACTAAATTTCCGATTGAAATGAGGTTTTTTTTCAAACAAAATTGCAAAATCATTAAACCAAAAATTTGACCAGTTAAAAGTATGGGGACCCCCAAAAAAAAGTGACATTAAATTTAGTAATCCCCCTTTTTTCCAAAAAAAACACCTCTATCCTTCCGTACTTTTAAACCATTTCCCATCCTGGAGAAAGGGATTTTGACCATTCCCTTTACAAAAAAAATTCAAGTTCATTAAGTTTGATGTCGCCGAGCATGGACACCCCTTCAAAGTACCCCAAAATTTCAATATATTCAGGTCTGGGGACTGGCCATTTCCAAAAATTTTAAATTTTCCCCTGCAAGAATGCCTGATAGATTTGGGGCGTGTTTTGGGTCATTGTCTTTCGAAATATCCATCCCCGCGTACTTCAAAAATTTACACTGATTCTTTAAAATTATTCTGAAAACGCTGATACTGAGGGTTTAATCCACGACCCCCAACTTTTAAAAAGATTCCCCATGCCGCATTTGGCCACACAGCCCCAAAAACATGAAGGAACCCCCACCCCAAATTTTCAGGGTAGCCCAAATGTTCTTGGAAAGCTGGTTTTTGGGACGCCACATAAAAACCTTTTGTTTTTACTAAACAACTCAACTTGTTTCACAGTCCACACACCTTTTTCCAAAAGAACTGGGTTTCCCAAAAGGCTTTTTGCATACCTCAGGGGAGTTTTGGCGTGCTTTCAGAACGGCTTTTTTTCCATCACCCCCCATACAGCTTCCCTTGTGCAAATGTCTGTATTGTTTTACCGTCACAGGACACCATCTGCAGCTCTTTGGAGGTGGTTGTGATTGTCCCTTTACTGTTCTCCCCCATTTTTTCTCTCTCCTTCTGATATTTTTATTTTTTTTTCCTGCCACTTCTGGGCTTTAAAAAGAACGTCCCTGTGGGCTTCCATTCCCTTTCTAAGTTCCTCACATGGAAACTGACAGGTTTAAAACTCTGAGACAACTTTTTACCTTCCCCTGAACAACATTTGAACAAACTTTTTTTTCAATCATTGAGATTGTTTTGAGGGAAACCCTTGCCCACTCTTCACAAGAATTCAAATAGGAAACAACTTGCAATTGGGCCCCCTTAAATACCTTTTCTCATCATTTGGGTCACCGGCTAGAAGTTAAACTCAGTGAGGGTTACAAAACCCAATGTTGTGCTTAGAAAGCATAAAAAGAGTTAGGATAATTTAAACAAAAAAAATGGGAAGGTAAATTTTT
>JAODAL010030811.1:0-49374 GCA_025379985.1 Phyllomedusa bahiana
GCGATATTAATAGATTAGGCGCAATTTTGACCAAATTTCGCGTGATCGAAAAATCCGATCAACATAAAAAACCGTGCCGATTTCAACTTTGTCGATAATAATCGCTCAACACTAAAGGAGAGCCCTTGTGCATGACTGCTGACCCTGGAGTTGGAGTATATAGAGAAAAGCTACTGAAGTCCAGAGGGACAGAGAGGGGAGCAGGCCTGACTGGATTGTCCCAGAAAGGCATATCAAGAAAAGATTGGGCATAAGCATAGGCCCTAAGCCTGGAGTCTGAAGACAAAGCCTGCTGAGTTCAAGAGGGAGAAATTACCAGGGGTGCAACTGTCGTTTAAAGAAAACTGTGCATAAGAGAACTATCTAATACTAATACCTGTGTATTGTGAAGTGCTAGATGTTTGGTGTTTTCACTCTTTAGAGCTCTGTAGCCTTGTATAGTACACTTCATAAATATCCTTCAATTATATCAGTGTACCATGAAGCTAGGAACAGCAGAGCTGATATGTCAATCACTGCTATAGAACCAACCACAGCCTGACCAAGAATTATGAGTCTGTAGCTGTCTGTGGCTCTGTGAAACAGCATGGTGAGAAAACCCCTTTAGGGACTGAGATACATAAGCTTGTTAGATGGTAGGAGGCTGTAGCATTAGTCTTGACTGGATGTTGTGAGGAAACACAAATACCAAAACTTCTAAAGATATTCAAATGAGAAGTATAATATCCCTAAATCAAATTAGAAACCAACAAAGGAGGGAAAAACTGATAATTAAAATATAACTTTTAATGTGTATAATCTATAAAAAGGACACAAGTACCGTTCAAGCATCCATGATAAGGACAGCCAAAAATCACAAACATTGATGTGGGGAGGGACCAAAAGCAAATATCCCTATGTGACCCTAAATGGAAAGGAATATTAAGCCCTAGCCTAACAAAAAACAGGAATATCGCCCTGATGAGGGCGGTCCTGACCGGAGCCTAACCCTAATTTTACAAAGCCCTAGTGAGGCCCTACAAGTCCCAACATGTTTCGAGCCTCCATTAGTCGCCTCAGGGGATGATGTGGAGTGAAAAGAATGGACCAAAAGAAGGGCAAATGCAAATATGCAATTTATATGCCACAATATGAGGCAGGCGACATCAGATATGCTAAATACAAATGTATACTTACAGGGTCGCTGATGTAAGTAAAAATAGCATACCTGGGATTAAGTGCAGGCATCAGCAGGATACATAAAGGTGAGCTCGTCCCTCGCCCTGTATAGGCGCACCAGCATCGGCTGGTATGAAGAGACGTGGTATAATTATGAATGACGAGGTGGCATGCTCCCCAACATTTTCAGGTACCCAGCCCCAAACATCTCATTACTCTGGAGAGGTCATTGGTGTGTTGCTTTGAACAGCGTGCCCGCATTAGCCGCTCTCTGCAGCTCGGAGTCTGCAGGCAGCTGTTATTTGCAGCTCCGGGTTGAACCACAGGGCAGCTTCTAATAGGATAGATTATCGGCTCAAACACAAATCCTTCCTGCAGGTGATTCTTAGTGAGCACTGAGTCACCTTCTTGAAGGCTTCCAGTCCTGAACAAGCAGTAACGGTTTACACTAAGAAACTACAGGATGAGACAGAGTGAAATATTGGAAAGAATTGAAGGGCGACAGTTGTTCCACCTGGACAACCCCTTTTCAGCACCCTGACTTGTGTTGGTAGTGACTGATACCCTGTTTCCCCGAAAATAAGACATCCCCCGAAAATAAGACCTAGTGCATTTTTTTATGCAATTCACAGTTTGGCCGCTTCTGCTGATGTTTGTGATGAAATCACGACAGTATATTAATGCATGTGGATTTTTGTTCAACAATAAATGTAAATTATTGTTCAAAGAAAAATAAGACATCCCCTAAAAATAAGTCTTAGCTTGTCTTTAGGAGCAAAAATTTATATAAGACACTGCATTATTTTCGGGGAAACAGGGTATTAAAGTAGTTGTCTCACCACGCGGTTTCCCAGAGTCACAGGCAGCTTCAGACTCCTATTATCTGGTTAGGCTGTGGGTTGGTCTATAGCAGTGATTTGCATATTTAGCTCCTCTATAACTAGCTGATCCTGTTACACTGACATAAGTGCAGGAGACAAAAAGGAGTAAACACAGCTACAGAGTTCGAAGGAGTCAAAACAAGTTCTTATCAAAAGTAATTAACATACTCTTGTTAGAGATAAAGCCTCTGCCATTTCCAACCATGGTGATATCACCCCTTGCTCTTTGTCTAATCAGAAAGGGAGATATGGATGGTAACATACAAACACCTGTGTGCACTCAGAGCAGAGCTCTCTTATCTTCTGACCAGAGCAATATCAAAAGAGCAATGTACCTAGTAAAAGTCTTTATTTACTTGTCCCTACATATTCAAAGCTAATGTTTGTAGTGAGCAAACTCCTTTAGGGCGTGTAGCCCAAAATGGAGCTCCTCCTGGTTATAGTCACCATGCTATCCTCGAAAAAAAAAGATAGTTGGGTGCTAGAATTTTCACACCTATCTTGAAAATGACTAGAAAAACATGGGGTGATTTCCTCCTCCCTTCCTTTAACCCCTTAACGACCGCCCGCCGATTTTAGGCGTCGGCTGGTGCGGGTCGTTCGTCTGCAGCGACGTCTTTAGACGTCGCTGCAGACATAGGGGTTTTTGCGGCGCCCGCTCCGCAATTGTGCTGGGATCGGGGCTGGTACTACACAGCCCTGATCCCAGAGCATCTCCTGCGAGCACTGGGGAGCGGGGGAAACCTCCGCAACCCGATGCTTTAACCCTTTGATTGCGGCGGTGCGTTACCGCATCGCAATCAAAGGGTTCCCCTGCTCTGTCGGGTGATCGGAACACCCGGTGACCAGACAGAGCCCGTGGAACGGCTGCACAGTAAACCCCTGGGGACCTAGAGTAGCCCCAGGACTGTCTGTGTATGAAGCCAGTGACCAGGACACACTGTGTGCTGTTCTGATCACTGCATGTGTCAGACTGACACAGATTAGAATGTATTAGCATATATGAATATGCTAATACATTACTAAGTGTAAAAAAAAAAATAAAAAAAATGTTAAACAGTTTTCCCCTTCATGGAGGTAAAAAAAATGTAAAAAGTGTAAAATAAAAGAATAAAAAAATAAATAATAAAATAAAAATAAATTGAATAAAAAATAATTGTGCATAAATTACACGCACAAAAACACCTACACATATTTGGTATCCACACGACCGTAATAACCTGTAGAATTAATCTAACAAGTTATTAAGTGTGAAATGTGAATGGTGTAAAAAAAAATAATAAAAAAACAAAAAAATTTTTAAAACTATTCCCCCATAAAGTACAACTTGTCTAGAATAAAACGAGGTCTCATACAATTGCGTCATTGAAAAAATAAAAAAGTTACAACTGTTGAAACGCAAGGAGGCAAAAACTAAAAAAATGTTCTGGTCATTAACTACTTTTCAGGGTTCGGCTTAAGGAGTTAATAGAAAACAGAGAAGTTTGCTGTGGAGATATAGTCTTGTATAGGTGCAGAGTACACGTCGAGGAGGATGGGCCTTTTTATTTCACTGGATGCAGAGTAGCTGCCCTTTTCGGTACCTACACCCTAAACTTTTGGCCAAATTCGTTCTGACCAGGGAAGTCCCAGCTTGAAACAGTCTCTTGAGTGATGAGACCATGGCTTACTTCTTCTTTCTGCCATCTTTTCCATTTCTTAAATGAGTATTACAGGTCCTGATCTGGGGCATGACTTGTTTCAAGGCGCAGCCTGATAACTATAGAGCAATGAACCGTGCACCTTGGTGTCCATTATGTGGCCAGGGCAGATTTTTGTTCACCGGTTGTCCAGGGCATGCAAAGTTATTTTGTTATTGCCCAAATATAAAGCAATAAGACTTGGTAATAAACTATTAATCAGGATACAGTCCTGAATCCCGAACGCTAGATCCTGTCTTGCAGTTCCGCAACCTTCACTTCTGTCTGTCATGGATCTCCCTTTCTGTATTAGTGACATACATGATGGGAGTTATATGTAGCAATTGTACCTGGTACCTAAAGAAGGTCAAAGACCTCATTGCCGCATCAGAAGACTTGTTTTATGAACGTTGCATGGTAGGTATTATATGTAACGGGATGCTCAACTTTGGCTTTGTCCTCAGCTCCACTTTTATTCCCAGGCAGTCCCCTCGCTGTCTCATACATTTTATTTATCTTCCCCGCTTTTTTCTTGGGTTAATTTTAATTCAAGAGGTGTTTACTGGCTTTTAAGGGTGCTTAAAGCCAGGGCTGGAAAAAGCAACCCGTGCTGGCACCTATCAGGGGAATCAAACGGTCTGTAGCTAAGAACCCCGTGTGGCCGCCTATCAGGAGGATTTTTAACGGTCGTAGCTATAGCAACCCGTGCTGGCGCCCTTTAGGAGAGATCAAAAGGTCTCTGTAAACAACCCGCGGCGCCTAAGGAGGTCAAACAGGTCTGAGCTAAGCGACCCCAGGAGTCGATGCACCCATACAAGAGGGGGATATCTAGCAATGGTAGGACACTGTTAAGGACCTATTGCAAAGTGACTTGTTTTTGCAAACTTTTAAAATAAAAAGCAGCAATCCTTGTAGCGAGACAACCCCTTTAACTCTAATATCTTTACTCCTTTGACTCTCCCAGGACAGTTTTCCAAGCTGTTCTATCTTATTCACTTCCACTCTCCCATCTGCCTGTCCTTACTTCGTCTTTTCTTTCTCTCTCTCCTGTGAGCAACCAACTAGCCAGGAGCCTGTTCTCCTCACTACCGGCTAGTGAGACAAGTCAGATGCTGGAACAACTCACTACAAAGATTAGCTTTCAACATGAAGCTTAAATGAAGTTAAATGAAGACTTTTTCTTAATATATTGGTCAATAGATTTTACTTTAGTCATGAGTTATGAGATATTTTATGTGCTCTGAGTGCACACAAGTTTCTATGGTTACCTGATCATAACTCTGTTATCTGATTAGAGAAGAGAGCTTAGAGCAGGGACTGAAGTCACCCCATGGACAGACTGATCTCTGGAGCAAACTAAAAGATTACAGATAAGCCATTGTTTTCCGCCCACACCGCAAAGGGACCTTGTGTTTACTGAAGAGATAACATCCCCTGCATTTGTCAGTGTAATGTCTCAGCTAGTGACAAAGAAGTTAAATATGCTAATCACTGCTATAGAACCACCCACAGCCTAAGGAGACAGTGAGTGTACAACTGCTTGTGAGAAAAACCATTTAAAACAAAACTAAACTGAACTATACAGCACATGGCAGACCATTGTTTTAACTGTGTGCCTATAGCCCCACCTTCTTGTCACATTGATTGGCTGCAACCCCTCCCTCTGTATAACTGTGTGCCTAAAGCCCCTCCTTCCTGTCACATTGATTGGCTGCAGCCCCTCCCTCTGTATAACAGTATGCCTGCAGCTCCTCCCCTGTATAACAGTGTGCCTGCAGCCCCCTCCCTCCTCCTTACACCTATTGGTCACAGACCTGAACCTGCTTTACCTACTCTACCAGTCTTAAAGCACCTTTACCCTAAATAAGGTGCTTAGTCATTGTAACCCGTTCCATCCCCTAGATTCATGTAATATACAATAAACACATATTATTTGCACACATACAACCCTTATTCATAGTCAGGTAGGGGGTCTTATATAGAATTTGCATTACATACCACTGGTAACATAGTAACATAATACATATAAGGTTTGAAAAAAACATAGGTCCATTGCGTCCAACCTATGGGTGGTGAGAGCCCATTGCCAGAGATGTCACATAATCTCAAAAAAATTGGGAATCTCGCAAGAGAACAGAGAGTGACCCTTGATCACTATATTTACTATTTTGCTGTAGGCAAACTTAAACTCTATCAGTTCTCTATCTGTTAAACACTAAAACGTAACTTTTATTATATATAACTCTTAACCTCTATACACACTATTTAAAAACCTGATTTCTAACCTCATCATTTAACCCTTTTTGCTTCTGAAAGAGGGAATAACTCCCTTTCTATTATCAAGTATGATGGAGCACCACCTATTAACAGGAGAGCCTTATATATACAGCAAATTACTAACTCCAGTAAGGGATCCCAAGCCTCCTACTTGGGCAGTCGTCCCTAATCTAATGGACACTGAACAAATAAGGCCCCCTTGTGACACCCCTGCAGCAGGTGACACTTGTAGACAGAGGTGAGAGATCACAATTTAAAACGTCATATCTGACCTCCTCATGCAGTCCTAAAGGGTTCATTAACAACCTTGCTCTGCTGTGTCTGTACACAGGTACTCACCTATAATCCCAGTGTAGGCCATGAGACAAGCTGCATGATTCTCCCGAGCACATCCAGTTACTGACTGCGCTGACGGCTGACAGTCCAGTTGGAAGGCGGCCAATCGGGACCTGAATGGAGAAAAAGCAAATGAAGACATAAACTGTAGGAGAAGAATATATGGCTAAGTGATTTCTTCGTTCTTCAGTTAGTTTTAAATGTTCTTAATTTGTAGCATTTAGGAATTTTCTGTTGACCTTGATCTGTCTGAAGCATTTAGTCCTCGATTCACCTAATCTGTAGCTATAGATGTAACAAATAGGGCGATATATATATATTTTTTCGCCCAGGCGCCATTTTTTTTTGCGCACTTTTGTAGTGTAGAATGCGCCTGAATCTATGAACCTGTTCTACTGTGGATCATACATTTAGCGCTTTCTAGCTACAAAGCGACAATTCTGACTCAGGTAAATCACTTTTAAAGTGCTCTACCTGACCCAGCAGTAATGTGCCTGGATTTGCCGTACTGAAGCTATAAATGTGTAGCTTTGCACGCTTGTAGTGCGCCCCACCTCCAGCACTCCCCCCCTCCCCCCGATCTCAGGTGTATTACAAAGTGCCGCAGTGCACCTGATATTGGAGTGCACCTGTTTAAAAATATAGCAAATGGGGTGCGCTAGTTTTCGGGCTCAAAAGCCGTCATACTTCTGACGCAGCCCCGTTCATACATGTCGCCCTTTATGCATATATGACAGCAGGAAAAACAAAACAATGGAAAGTACTGAGTTGTACCATCATTTAAATAGATAATAAGATACCAACTATCCCATTATTAATTTCTCAGAATCTTCTGGTACAGGACAGAATGCCCCTTTAGACAAATTGTCTTTCTAACATTTTAACCAAAATATTAATTAAGACTGTCTGCTTTGCAAGATTATTTATTGCAAACAATCATCTGTGTAACAAAAACAAAGATAGATAAAGGTCACCACTTGCATAGAAGTATTTTGATTAAATGTAACCAATCACAATACGATTAAAGACTGGAGGTGGGATTTAATGTTAATGATGTACTGAATATTTTAATATAGCCACTCCTTAAGATCAGCCTGTTTAAAACTTGTACTCACTAGTAATAAACACTGAGATTTGTTTTTGACATTACTTGATGTCAATTGTCCTTCTTTGTCAGCATATGCATATGCACACTTCTATGCAGATTTTGGAAACCACACAAGGCGGAATAAGTGCAGACAACAAAACCTTCCTTCAAAAGCAAGAAGGCAGAAGAAGATGTAGCAACACAATGCATTCCTCTATAGAGATGGCCTCAGTAACACAGAGCACATAGCACTATAAGTAATGAGGTGCAGCCAGGCCGTGTGTCTAGTGAGGGGGCTATACGTCTTGTTCTATAGAGTAATGCTGGGCACAATGACACTTTCCAAATGTATCGCTATATTTATAGAGCGTGCTGCTGATATATAGATCCAACCAGCAGCCATACATAAACCGTGGCCTGTACTACAACTCACGACACAGCATCATCCGTCTCATAAAGAGCAACCCCCATTGCTCCGAAAATAAGAAAAATTGTAGTAAACACAGTCCTGTCAAAATTCTACAAAAACCTAATCAGCTACTTTGAAGCTGGGAACGCTGGATGAAAACCAATAAAGCCTGTTCATGGCAATTTTAGTTTTACCATATGGTTCCATAACCAGATAGATCTGCCATTCAGATGTCTGGGAAAGCTGGGTGACAATCAACATGGCCTCCATTATAGCTTAGCTAGAGTTTGTGGCCCTTTCCTTTTGCAGTGATATATCTGTATTACTCTTATATGTTAACAGATATGACTTTGAGTACTCCAGAGAACCTGGGCAAATTTTCAACTGCATTTTACAGTTACCATGTAGACATAACCTTTTACAAGCTGTACCCTGACTACTTCCCATTGTAACAAATTATATAATACAGTTTTTAAAAATGTGAGGGGTGTACCATCTATCTATCTCACTTTCTTCTATCTGTCGTTTTCTATCTATCTATCTATCTATCTATCTATCTATCTATCTATCTATCTTACTATTTCAAATCTATGTATCTTAACTATCTCAAATCTATCTATTTATCTATCTATCCCATATCTATCTATCTATCTTTCTATCTATCCCATATCTATCTATCCATATCTATCTATCTATTTATCTATCTATCCCATATCTAGCTATCTATGAGTGTTCGACTGCAGCCATTGGATCGGTAGTTGCCATGGAGACTGGAGGGAGGTGGAGGTAGGTTTGAGTAGTCAAAGTTTGGAAATAGGTCCTAGAATAATTACTGGGGTAATATTGTGCTAGTTCTGATAGAGTTGTTGTGATACTTGCAGTCTGAACAACTGTCAGACCACAGAAGAGATGAAGAGTCTTGCTTAAACCTTTGAAGCCTGGGCCCCTTCCAGAGTACAGCTTGGAAGGTCCATAGCCCCAGCCATGAATCTCTGTTTGGAAATTGAGGACTTCTATGGAAAGGATTACTGCTTAGCTGTATTGGAGGATTTCTTTGGACAGGTACACTAGGGAGGTGTACACGAGAGGTAGTGCATAGGAAGTCCCCCGCTGGCCTACTGAGCAACTGGTGCCCAAAATGTTGTCTCCGGCCTGGCCCATCTAAATTCAGTTCTTCTGGGGTCGCTCTGCAATCCTCTTGCAGTCTATCTGGAAGATGCTAGGATATCAGTTCTCCTAGGGTCAGAATACTCCTTGATGACAAGACTGCATCCAAATAAGGGACCTCTAATACCCAGCTAGCTGCAGTGCAGGCAGAGAAAGGGATTAACTTAAAGAAGGAAGAGGGTGTTAGAACACCATATATACCGCAGGTCCCCCACCTTGAATGTAGTATGGGCTAGGCCAGACGTGAGAGAGTTTGGTGGAGTCTAGCCACCGTGACAAGGGCCTGGTCGACAACCATGACTCCCATGCTCCTGTCCTCTGCCTGTGCCGGGCACTATATCTATCTCTCTGTAGTTGACTTCTTTATTCAATGGCTGGGGTGCTCAGCCTGGGAGTTGGGTGCCCCGAGTTGATCTGTGCCATCAGGTCTTGGGACAAAGACATCCTTTGTATAACTCCCATAAACTACAATGAAAAGAGAGAGCGCCTACTCTGGGGCACCCATTCTCCCTGAACTTCCCACCTATGACACTTATGGCATAATATAACATTTTATTCTGCCCTCTGAGAGTGGTAAAATCCGATAATGTGTCCCTCACAACAATAAAGACTGTGCACCCCCGTTCTAGGAGACAGGGTCCTTTAAGAAGCAGACGTCTTAGTTTTACAATATCCTATATCTAATGAGGACGAGGCAGAAGGAAAACTAATCCTGTCGCGTAAACTGATCATTGGAGACATATCACAAGGGGCTTCAGAACAGGAAATGAGATTTGTATCTTTCTCGTGACTATACGTGGAAAAACTGGTTATGACAGTGACAGGACACACATAGATGGACTCTCCTAATCAGGTTTTCCAGTATACGAGGAGAACTGATAGCTTGAAAAAACAGTTCAATAGAAATCAGGTTTCTCTGCAGACTTGTTGTCCATTCACAATGGTGCTGGGAATTTTCCAAAGGCCTGGTATGGAGATGTGGGTGTCAGCATGGGGGCATTTTCTCCATAAAAGAGATATCCCACTTTTGCCTAATCATGGACATCTAGGAAGTGTTCCCTCTACTTGCAGAGAGACCAAAAAGGGATAAGCTCTTTATCATTGAAAGGTCATTAAGCTTTGGACCCCAGGGATATCATGATTGAAAGGTTGTTTTAGCAATAAACATTTATCTTTTGGGACAGGTGATAAATGATAGATCGGAAGGGGTCTGGGTCAGCAAGCTATAGCAAGGGGGACACCTTTCTCATCCCTTTCTCCCGCCCTAACCAAGGTTACCAATGACCTAGTAACTGCTAAAGCCTCACATCACTACTCTGTCATTCTCCTCTTAGACCTGTCCTCTGCCTTTGACACTGTCGACCATTCACTCCTGCTACAAATCCTCTCCTCCCTCAGCATCACAGTCTCTGCCCTATCCTGGATCTCCTCATCCCTGGCATCACAGTCTCTGCCCTATCCTGAATCTCCTCACCCCCCAGCATCACAGTCTCTGCCCTATCCTGGATCTCGTCATCCCCCGGCATCACAGTCTCTGCCCTATCCTAGGATCTCTTCATCCCTCAGCATCACAGTGTCGGCCCTATCCTGGATCTCCTCATCCCGCGGGATCTCAGTCTCTGCCCTAGCCAGGATCTCTTCATCCCTCTGCATCACAGTCTCTGCCCTATCCTGGATCTCTTCATCCCCCGGCATCACAGTCTCTGCCCTATCCTGGATCTCCTCATCTCCCGGCATCACAGTCTCTGCCCTATCCTGGATCTCCTCATCCCCCGGCATCACAGTCTCTGCCCTATCCTGGATCTCCTAATCCCGCCGCCTCACAGTCTCTGCCCTATCCTGGAACTCCTCATCCCCCGGCATCACAGTCTCTGCCCTATCCTGGATCTCCTCATCCCCCGCATCACAGTCCCCTGCCTATCCTGGATCTCCTCATCTCCGGCATCACAGTCTCTGCCCTATCCTGGATCTCCTCATCCTCCCGGCATCACAGTCTCCGCCCTATCCTAGATCTCCTCATCTCCTGGCATCACAGTCTCTGCCCTATCCTGGATCTCCTCATCCCCCGGCATCACAGTCTCTGCCCTATCCTGGATCTCTTCATCCCTCGGGATCACAGTCTCTGCCCTATCCTGGATCTCTTCATCCCCCGGCATCACAGTCTCTGCCCTATCCTGGATCTCTTCATCCCTCTGGATCACAGTCTCTGCCCTATCCGGGATCTCCACATCCCCCGCCATCACAGTCTCTGCCCTATCCTGGATCTCTTCATCCCTCGGCATCACAGTCTCTGCCCTATCCTGGATCTCCTCACCCCACTGCATCACAGTCTCTGCCCTATCCTGGATCTCCTCACCCCCCAGCATCACAGTCTCTGCCCTATCCTGGATCTCTTCATCTCCTGGCATCACAGTCTCTGCCCTATCCTGGATCTCTTCATCTCCTGGCATCACAGTCTCTGCCCTATCCTGGATCTCCTCACCCCCCGGCATCACAGTCTCTGCCCTATCCTGGATCTCCTCATCCCCCGGCATCACAGTCTCTGCGCTATCCTGGATCTCCCCCATCCCTGGGGGGCACAGTCTCTGCCTATCCTTTGGTCTCCTCAACCCCCGGCATCACAGTCTCTTGCCCCATCCTGGATTCCCCATCCCGGCATCACCGTTTGCCCCCTCTGGATCTCCCCCACCCCCCGGTTTTCCCGTCTCCCTTTCCCTATTCCCGGATTCCTCAACCCCCGGGATACAGTCTCTGCCCATCCTGGATCTCCTTTATTCCCCGGCACAGTCTCTGCCTATCCTGGATTCTCACCCCCGGGATCACAGTTCTGCCTTTTCCTGGATTTCATTTCCTGGCAATTTACAGTTCCCCTGCCCCATCCTGGATCTTTTCCCCCCCGGGATCACAGTCTCCCGCCCTATCCTGGATCTTATTCCCCCGGGATCCCCAGTCTTTTGCCCCTTTTCCCGGTTCCTCATCCCCCGCATCACAGTCTCTGGCCCCATCCCGGATCCCCCTTATCCCCCGGCATCACAGTCTCTGCCCCCCCTGGATTCCCTTTACCCCCCGGGATCACCCGTCTCTTTCCCCCCATCCTGGGGTTTTTTTTTTTTTTTCCCCCTCCTCCCCCCCGTCACGTCTTGCCCCTTTCCCGGGTCTCCCCATCCCCCCGGGATCACGTCTTGCCCTATCCTGGATTTTCCTTTAAACCCCGGGATCACAGCTTGCCTACCTGGATTCTTTTCCCCCGGGTTTACGTCTTGCCCTATCCTGGTTTTTCAAACCCCGGCTCCCGTCTTGCCCCATCCGGTTTCCTTTATCCCCCGGGATCCCCCAGTTTTGCCCTATCCTGGATCTTTTATCCCGGAAACAAAGGGCTTGGGGCCAAACCTGGATTTCCCCATCCCCCGGGATCACCCGTCTTGCCCTACCTGGGTTTCCCCAAAACCCCCAATCAGCTTGCCATCTTCCTTTTCCCATCACCTCCTCCTCTGGCCCCCTTTTTGGTTAATGTCCCCCAATTTGGGTTTTTATTCCCTACTCTTCTCTATCCGCACTCTTGGCCTGGGCCACCTTGTAGCATGACACGGCTTTCATTACCACCTTTATGCTGGCAATACCCAACTCTACATCTCCGTCCGTGATGTCTCCTCCCATCTAAAACTAGATATGGAGAAAACTGAATTCATCAACTTTCCACCATCTCACTCTATCCCTACAACTGAATTCTCTATAACAGTCAACGGTTCTACACTGACACCAACTCCGCAAGTCCGGTGCCTTGGGATAACCTTTGACTTCTCTCTTTCTTTCAAACCACACATCCGAACCCTCACCTCTGCCTGCCGCCTCCACCTGAAAAATATCTCCCGAATCTGCTCATTCCTTAACTTTGATACTACAAAATTGCTGGTCCATGCCCTTGTCATCTCCTGCCTAGACTACTGCAACATCCTTTTCTTTGGTTTACCATCTAGAACTATTGTTCCTCTCCAAACCATCCTCAACTCTGCTGCCCACCTTATCCACCTCTCTCCTCAAAACTCCTCTGCCAATCCCTTCACTGGCTTCCCATTGCCCAGCGAATCCAGTTCAAGTTACTAACCATGACCTACAAGGCTCTCCATAATCTCTCCCATCCATCTCTGCCTTAATCTCCAGATATCTTCTCTCACGCAATCTCCGCTTCTCACAGGACCTTCTTCTCTGCTCTTCCCGTGTCAACTCATCACACAACCGTCTCCAAGACTTCTCCTGTGCTTCCCCCATACTCTGGAACTTACTGCCCCAACACATCAGACTCTCCTCCACTTTCAGTACCTTCAAAAGCAACCTGAAAACCCATCTGTTCAGGAGCCTATAATCTACAATAACTCCGTTGCTACTACTCCACCCCACAAACACTCCTTGTAGATTGTAAGCCCTCGCGGGCAGGGTCCTCTCTTCCACACACTAGTTGTTAGTCATTTATTGTCACCATTGTACTTGATTGACCTATGTAATGTATGTAACCCCCCTTGAATGTACAGTGCCCTGGAATCAATGGCGCTCTAAAATAAATAATAATAATAATATATGCGGTGATGAGGAGTTTATATGGGCAAACACATACATCACTTTTTGGGAGTTCGGAAGACAAATGATTGAAACCACTGCCCCATAAAAACCCATCCTCATTGCAGTTATGGGGATCGGGAGTAGGGTAGGACCTTGCTTCCTCATTATAATGATTATTAAAGGGGTCTCATTGGTTGGACCTCTACCAACACCATTAGAGAAATATATTATCAGTCCAGTTGATAGGTGCTAAAGGGAACTTGTCACTTTAAACACGCTATCTGATTCGCTGGGAGCATGATATAGAGCAGGAGGACCTGAGCAGATTCATATATAGATCTGTGGGGGAAGATTGAGTAGAATTTGTATTTTATTCATTTAAATTTCTGTTTATTTTTGGTTCAGGAGTCCAGTGGGCGCTGTTATCAGTGACTGATAGTTATCTCAGTATGTACATCGATACCAGAAAGGCTGTCAATCACTGATATCCCCACCTACTGGACTCCTTAACCAAAATAAACAGAAATTTGTATTATAGCTCCTGAAAAATCTTTTCCCCCTTTTCAATCTGCTCAGCTCTAACACCCCACCTGGAGATCAGATAGCAGGTTCAGTGGGACAGGTTTCCTTTAAATTTCTCTAATTTAGCCCTTAATGTACTCTTTATCCATACAAATATCACTCATGCCAGCTTAGAAACCTGGAACATTTGCTATAACCCCACCATATCACCCTAAAATCAAAAGGCTTTAAAGGTTAACCACCCTAACTCACCAGGGAGTAACATTACAGGGGTTGTCTCACTATAAGGATTTCTTTTGATGTTAAAGATCTTGCAAACACAAGTCACTTTGCAATATGTGTCCATTAACAGTGTCCTACCTATTCCTAGATATCCCCTCTTGTATGGGCTGCATCAGCTCCTCAGGTCGCCATAGCTACAGACCTGTTTAATCCATCCTGATAGGCTGCCAGCACGTCCCTGAATTCAAAATGAAACCAAGAAAACCGGACTGAGGTGAGATGAATCAATGTACTGAGACATACCCCTTTAATAAGGAGAGGAGGCAGTTGCCTTCAGATATGGCCATTGTACAAATGTACAAAAGATCAACATTTTACATAAGTGAAGTAAAGAAAACTCACGCAATCTACCTGCCATTAGCATATGAGCGAATAAGTCTATGTCTACACAGCTAAGTGAAAATATTGCCCAAAATCCGACAGTATTTTAACTTCGCCACACTTCAGTTTTTGGCACAAGTCTGTGCCAAAAGCCACGGTCAGTTTTTGTATTTGCCGTCAGCCCCGTACATTGAACGTATGGGAATCCGACGGCCAGGGCTGGGACGATAGATAGGCGAAGGTAGGCGACCACCTAGGGCGCCACTTCATCCCAAGAAGAAGAGGGGGCGCAAGGAGGCATGGAGTGGGCTGAATTTTCCATTTGGGGGGCACTTTATGCCTTGTTTGCCTAGCGCACCAGAATACCTTGTCCCAGCCCTGCCGACGGCAATCTGGCAGAAGATCTGGCAGGAGTCCAGCGGATTTCGAAACCAACTGGAAAAACTTGCTGTGTAGACTACAGAATGGATTTTTTATTGCTATCTATAGGTTACAGTTGGAAATCCGACCAAAAATCCTGTGTAGACACAGCCTAAGGGCATGTCCCCACGGCATAGAGCACATACCGGTCGGAAATCCCGACCGGTATTTGCTCTGTTTTAGCGGCCGCGTACACGGCCGCAGGGGGGTGGCCCTCCTCCTTCGCATTGACATGCTCATATTCCGCCCGAAAACCAGGCGGAAGAATGAACATGTTCTATGTTTTTCGGACCACCGGTGGTCTAAAAAACCGCCGGGCAGAAAATCCATGCAGTGGGGACTGCTACACGGCTTTTACATTAAGGTCTGTTCTAAAGTTTGACAGACGGTTTTCAAAACCGAAAACCATCTGTAAAACAGCCGTGGGGACATGCCCTAAAGGTGGAAGTCAATGTAGAGTCTTGCGTTGAATTAAAGGGGATGTCTCACTACATTGATTCATCTCACCTCGGTCCTGTTTTCTTGGTTTTATTTTGAATTCAGGGGCGTGTTTACTGGCGTCCACTAGGCTGCAGTAGAAGCCAGGTCTGTAGCTATAGCAACCAGTGCTGGCAGCCTATCAGGAGAGATTGAAAAGGTCTGTAGCTATAGCAACCAGTGCTGGCAGCCTATCAGGAGAGATTGAACAGGTCTGTAGCTATAGCGACCAGCGCTGGCAGCCTATCAGGAGAGATTGAACAGGTCTGTAGCTATAGCAGCCAATGCTGGCAGCCTATCAGGAGAGATTGAACAGTTCTGTAGCTATAGTGATCTGAGGAGCTGATGCAGCCCATACAAGAGGGGATATCTAGAAATAGGAAGGACATTGTTAATGGACATATATTGCAAAGTGACTTGTTTTTGCAAGATCTTTAACATAAAAAGCGGCGATCCTTTAGTGAGACAACCCCTTTAACCACTCCTGAGAAGGGTAATCATGGTTTTGAATTTTCTCCATTTGTACACAATTTTCCTGACTGTGGATTGGTGGAGTCCAAAGTCTTAAGAGATGGTTTTCCAGCCTGACGAGCATCAACAACTCTTTCTCTGGGGTCCCCATAAATCTCCTCTGGTTATGCTATGATATCCTTCTACAAACTTGCTGTGAAGATTAGACTTTGATAAATCTCTGGTCTCTAATTAAAAGAAATCGCCCACGGCCCCCTACCGTAATTGTCATCCAATAGATTGAAAACACCTGATTAATTTCACATTCAAATTATTTGTTAATCCTAAACATTCTGCAAGGACTCACTCTCATCTGCCCCCATCTTGGACCGGACCAGGGTCCTCCACTCACGGGATCGCCGCTCTGGTAAACGAATGGCACACTGAAAAAGGGCTTCAGTTTAAAACTGGCCTCTGCCTGTTTTATTCTTCAGGAAATATCAATACAAACACAACAAAATGCAAACAAAACCCTAGGCCTGTCTGGCCACTAACTAAACTAAATATATGGGTTTAGCCTTCAACTACCAGGGGTGCCTACTGCACAGCACCCCCCAAAACCCGATTCCTTACTGTCAGTTTCTCTCTGCTGCACTGCCAGCTAGCGCATCACGCCCCCTGATCACCCGGATCAGCAGGCCTTAAATAGGTCTCCAGAGACCTACCAAAGTCCTGTCCTGGAATGCGGGAACAGCCACCCACCCAACTCTATGGCTGTCCCCAAAAAAACACCCCATACATAGCCGCCTGGCAGCTATTCTAGATGCTACTGTAAGGCTAAATATCAACATGGCAAAATTGCGGGCATAAACATAACGCCCCGCATTTACGCCGGGGAGCTCTTGCGAACGGCGCAAGCCCACGTGGGGCAGGGGGGCCGGCAGCCCGCCGGCCCCATAGACATTCATTACTGGCTAGTGTTGTAATCGCCGCTAGTAATGAGCGAAATGCACTTATCTCCCTGCAACATGCGTCAATTGTACCCCGGGAGACAGGGATGCTTAAAGCCATAGTTTCTCTAAGAGAATTCTGAGGAGTACCGCAAACTGACTGGGAGCATTTCCGTCTTGCATATGACAGCGACAAAGTACGCCGCGAAATAAGCGAGCACAACACACACATGCGCCACCAATCATATCCGTGTGAGAACATAGCCTAAGTGTCAGTATCATGATATTACTGACGCAATAAAGGTAGGCATTTTCCCCACCGAGTACCATTGTCCTCGGTAGGACGCTTCTGCAAGCATCAGATACACCGTTCTTGATGCACCCTCTAAGGGCAGAAAACATGCGACAACAAGGAGTCGACGCAAACTTCCCACAGACTCACATGACTATATACTTGTTCCGCGTCGCACATGAGTGACATTGAGAATCATGAGGATATTGGATAAAAGAACAACTAATAATTTGAAGTCTGCGATTGATGTTTCCTATTTGAGCGTCACTTTTATTGTCCAAATTTAAGCAAAAATGTCAGACTAAAACTTCTAGATGAAAAATTCTCCAACTTTCAAGCAACACTGTATGGTCTCCTCAGGACCATAGACTATATTACAGTTGTTCTTTATCGCCAGCCATAGAAATGATAGCAATTCCCTTTTTGAGAAATAAAAAAAGAACATTTCTTTTTATGGACACCCATAAATATTATATTTAGACTTAAGATGACCATAGATGGGATCGTTACGCTAAACAATCTCCTATTATCTGAGCAGAATAGACTCAGATTAACCAAGTGCCCCATAAAATTAATTATTAATCAGAATGACTTCATAGCAGCCTGATCATCTGCTGAAAATTCAGGAGTTCAGTTCGGCCGAAATCACATCCACAGCTCATCAGGGTGGAGAAAGGTTGTTATCATCTCCCATAGGACACAACAAGGGTCGGACAGGCGGCATTTCTAACCGATGCTTGATACAAGTGGCGCCGGAGAGGCCTGGCAGCCGCCTCAGGACTGATTTTAGGATAATCACATGAATGATTGCCTGAGCAGTGCATAGGGGGTTATGGAAGAGCTGGGCTCATCCAGCCAAATGGCCACATAGTGCTTCATCAAGGCACAAAATGGTTCACTCCCTTGCATTGCATAAACTGATACTGGTCGGAAAATCTAACCAATGTAGGGTTATATGATAGAGGAGTGAAGCTGAACTCTGTGATATATAGGTTATATCCAAAAAATAAATAGGCAAATGAAGCTTGTTCAAAAGAACAACTCCAAGGACGTTTTTTCCGCGACTCTTAAATTAGGAGTTGGCAAGTAGAGTATCCTATCTTTGGCAAATCTTTTAATAAAAAAAAACCATACACAGATACATAAAACCTACTATCTAAAAACAAGAATACTGGCCTCTCTCATCGCAGTTTCGCGGGACGGATTCTCTCGCCGCATTCATCAGGGGGGGTAGGAAGTAAATAACATCTAAAAGCAAACCTTTAATACACCAACATATCAACCCCGTCCCCTTTTGCCATTTTACCTCCCTTATCATTATATAAACCCTAAGGTCCTGTCACAAAATCACAGGTAACCTTCCTGTTCTCCTATATACACTAATCACCACATTTCCTGATTACAATTTTAAAACAACATATTTCCCCATCCCCAAGTTTAAACAATAGACAGTTATAATAAATCATTTAAACATATACGTTCACTATTCCATAAACGCGACGTTGGCGACAGACCGTTCACTCGGACGAACAACAAACTTAGGCGGAAGTCCTCCTATCCCACATCACTGTCCGCCCAAACATCTGAGGCCCTAGGACCCCCCCCAAGTGCGCATAGCTCACCCACCTACCCAAATGCGCTCCGATGTACTTTCTACCTGGCTCTACGTTTCATCATAAAACACATCTCTATTATAATAAATACTACCAGAAGAGTCAAAAAAAAAAAAAAAAAAACCCTGAATAAAAAATGTTCTAAATTATACTTTTAAAACTTATTAGGATCCTGATTCTTTTTATTCCTTAGTATCAAAGGGAGCCCTACAACACTTGGTAAGTTCCTGCACCTCATTAAGCCATAGGGGTTAAGAGTTTAATAAAACCTTGAATTAATTCCAGTACGATTCCTTTCTTACAAAAAATCAATTACTGCAGCTATTTCCATTCTTTGCTTTGCCCTGATTATAATCTAATGGTTTTGCACTATTAATGTATATTCACCTCCTCTGAGTGTTTCTTCAGACAAATGTCTGGGGAGGACTCACATACATCTTACTTTTCTTTTAAATGAACATTTGTCCTGAGAACACTCAAGTTGAATATACATTAACATAGTGCAACCAATAGATTATATCAGGGGAAAGCAAAAATGGATTAAGCAAAGCAGTCATTGATTAAACAAGGAATCGAAAACTGAGATATTCATGTTAAACACTCTTACCCCCTAATGGGCTTAAGAGGTGCAGGAACTAACAAGTAAGGCTCCCTTTGAAATAAGGAATAAACCGAATCAGGATGCTCAATAAGTATTAAAAGATAAATAGAACATTTTTAAACAGGTTTTTTTTTTTCTTTTTTTTGAGTAAGGAGAAATTTATTAAAATTCGAGCATGTTTATTATGCAATGAATAGCCAGTAGAAACGAGTACAGAGCCGCAATATGGGGGCGGGTGGAGCAACACAGCGCGCACTTGGGTCAGATGCCTCGAAGTTATGGGCGGAAGTGATAGTGGGGATAAGAGGAACTTCGCCGAATTTGCGTGGTTCGCGTCCGGATGAACGGATGTTCGCACACGCTCCTTATGGAATAGTGAACGGTATATCTTGATTTTAAATCTGTTTTATAATACTGTTTATGTGTTTTATACTGATCGGAAATAAGTCTGTTCTATAAAAATAAGGAAATGTGGGATATAGTTTGGGGTATCTAATGAGAAAAGGAAGGACCTGTGATTTAGCGTGCGAGGACCTTTAAGGAATTTATAAAAATGAAATGGGAGGGATAAAATGCAAAAAGGGGAGCGGTTAAATGATAGTATAATAAAGGGTTTGGCTTCTTTTATGACATAACTCCTGATGAAGCGCGAGAGAATCGCGCGTACAGAAACGACGTTGTGAGAGGCCATAAATCTTTTTAGAATAAGTATACTTATATGATCGTGGTTTGTTTTTTATTAATATATTAAAAGAATTGCAATAGGAAACTCTCCACTTTCACTCCTAATTAAGATGCGCGAAAAACTCCTTTGGAGAGGTCTTTTGAACAAGCTTCAATTTTGCCACTATTATTTTTTGGATAGATTTATATTCTCACACCACAAAATGTGCTAAAAGTGTTGAGAGTAAAAACAGTGAGGTCACACGGCTGCTATCAGGATTCAAGTAAGCATATAACTGCGCGTAGTGCCATTGGAGTACAACCATTATCAAGTGAGACAATAATGAGAAAACCTGAAATCTCTTATTAAGAACTTTTATTGGAAGTAATACACTAGTCATGATGCGCCTTTTTACTGATATATGATCTTTCCGGGGTGATCAACACAATTTTTGGAAAAAAATAGGGTAAAATAGTCTAGAGGGATGAGAAGCTGAAGCTCTGTGATACATCAGGGTTATATAGATAAGAGGAGAGTGAGACTGAGGCTCTGTGATATATAGGGTTATATGATAAGAGCGGAGAGAAGCTGAGTCACAGAATGATATAATAAAGGGATATATGAAAGAGGGGTGAACAGCTGAGCTCTGTGAATATATAAAGTGGTTATATTGATAGAGGAGAGGAGCTGAACTCTGTGATATATAGGTGTTATATGATAGATGGAGAGAGCTGAGCTCTGTGATATATATAGGGTTATAATGCGAAACAGAGGGAGAGAAGCTGAGCACACTGTAGATAATATAGTGCGGTTATATGATAGCGATGAGGGAGACGGCTGAGCCTGAGATAGAAATATAGGTATATATGAAAGACGAGAGGAGCTGAGCTACTGTTGATATATAGAGGTTAGACTGATATCGGAGTATGAAGCTGAATCTCTGTGATATAAAAGGATTAATATGATAGAGGAAGGAGCTGAGCTCATGTGATACTAAATATAGGGTTATATGATAAGGGCAAGAAATAAGCTGAGCTCTGAGTAGGATATGAATATAATGGGCGGTTTATGCGAAAAAGAAGGTGAGAAGCTGAGCTCTGTGATATATAGGGTTATTATGATAAGGGAGTTCGAGCTGAGCTCTGTGGATAAAAAGGGTTATATGAATAATAAGGAGGAAGAGAAGCTGAGCTCTGTGATATATAGAGTATCTAGTGGGTTATATGATAGAAGGAGGAAGCTGAGCTCTGTGATATATAAGGGTTATATTCAAAGGAGAGAAGCTGAGCTCTGATAATATAGGGTTTATATGATAGAAGAGAGGAGCCTGAGCTCTGTGATATATAAGGGTTATATGATAGAGGGGAGAGAAGCTGAGCTTGTTATATATAGGGGTGTATAATGATAGCAGGCTGTGAGCAAGAGCTCTCACAAGATATACTAGGGTCTTATATGATATCAAAGAGTGGAGAACAAGCGAGCCTCTGTGATATATAAGGGTTTTATATAGAGGAGAGGAGCTGAGCTCTGTGATGATATGGGGTATAAACATGAAATAGAGAA
This sequence comes from Phyllomedusa bahiana, assembly GCA_025379985.1. Lineage (NCBI taxonomy): Eukaryota > Metazoa > Chordata > Amphibia > Anura > Hylidae > Phyllomedusa > Phyllomedusa bahiana. The sequence goes on from JAODAL010030811.1 coordinate 21,707, forward strand.
GGGAGAGAAAAGCTGAGCTCTGTGGAATAATATAACGGGATTAACTAAGAATTAGAGGAGCTGAGCTCTGGTGATATAAAGGGTTATAGATAGATAGACGGAGCTGAGCTACTGTGATATAATAAATAGGGTTATATGCGCATAGAAAGAGAGGAGCTTTTGAGCATCTAGCTTATACATATAGGGATATAATGAATAGAGAGAGAAGCTGATAGCTCTGTGATAATAATAGAGGGTTATATATGATAATGGACTGCAGCTCTGCGTAATATTAGGAGGTTATATGATAGAGGAGAAGCAGCTCTGAGCGTACTGTGAATTACAATAGATGTTATATGATAAGAGGAAGAAGCTTAGAGCTCCTAGTGATATATAGGGTTATATATATGTAGGTAGAGAAGTTTGAGACTCTGTGGTTTTATATATAGTGTAAATACATGCAATAGAGGCGAGCTGAGCTCTGTGAAACAAATATAGGGTTATATGAATAAGGGAGAGAAAGCTGAGGCTCTGGATATTATGTTATAATGAATAAGAGGATAGAGGACTCTGAAGCTCTGTGATATATAATAGGGTTTTACATATGATAGCGAAGTGAGAAGCGAGACTCTGTGATATTATATGGTTATATGACAAAGAAGGACAAGAGTGCCAGCAGCAGCTCTGTGATATATAAGGTTTATATGATTGAGGATAGAGAAAGCTGAGCACTGTAGAATATAGGAGATTATATGATAGAGGAGAGGAGAGCTGTGCTCTGTGATATATAATATGGGATAAATGAACAGCAGGCGGTAGAACAGCTGTAGGCTCTGTGTATAAATTGGGTTATATTATAGAGGGGAGAAGCTGAGCACCTGTGATGATATAGTGTTTTATATGAAAGAGGAGTGAAGCTGAGCTCTGGGAATATAGGGTTATCATGGAGAATAGAGGGGATGAAGACTGATGCTACTGTGATATATAGGGGTTATAGAAAGTAGGAGTGAAGACTGAGCGCTCTGTGATAAAATATGAGTGATTACTATATTATGAGGAGAAACAACTGAGCGTCTGTGATATATAGGGTTATATGGTAAAGGGAAGAAGAAAGGACTGAGCTCTCTGATATAATATGTTACTATGATAGAAGGAGACGAGAGCTGCGCTCCTGTTGATATATAGGGTTATATGATAGAGGGAGAGAACTGAACGCCTCGTGCATAATAAAGGAAAAAATGATAGAGGAGCCTGAGCTCTGTGATTATATTAGGGATTAATGTTACGAGGGGAGAAGACTGAGCACTCGTGATAATCACAGGGTATATATATAAGAGGAGAGAACTGAAGCTCTTATATATAGAGGGTTATCTATGATAGAAGAAGGAAGGCGTGCAGAGCTGAGCATCTGATGATAATAAGACGGGATTAAAATTGATAGAAGGACAGAGGAGACTGAGCTCGTGATAATATAAGTTTAAAAACAATGATAAGAAGGAGAGGAGCGAGACTCTGTGATATATGGGTTATATATAGTAGGGTAGAATCTGAGCTCTTATAACATATAGAGTTACTATGAAAGAGAGAGGGAGCTGAGCTCATCGTGATATATAGGTTATATCGATAATGAGGAGAGAAGCTGAGCTCTGTTGATAATATAGGCGTTATATGAGTAGAGGAAGAGAAGCTGAGCTCTGATGAAATCACAGGGTTATATGATAGAGGATGGAGAAGCTGAGCTCAAGTGATAATAAGGGATAAATGACTAGAGAGAGGAGCTTGAGACTAAGTGATATATAGGGTTATATGATAAGAGGAGAGGCAACAGCTTGAGTTCTGTGATAGAATAGGGTATATACTGACATTGAGGGGAAGAAGTTGAGCCTCTACTGAGATATATAGGAGTTATATGAAAGAGGAGCTGAGACTCTGTGATAATATAGGGGTTACATGATAGAGGAGAAGAAGCGAGACTCTGTGATATAAGGCGGTTATAAGAAATGGAAGAGTGAGATAAGCTGATAGCTTCCATGTGATTATATATGGGTTAATGAAAAGACAGGAGAAAGCCTGAGCTCTGATGATATATATGTTAAATGATAGAAGGTAAGAGACGCTGAGCTTTGTCAGTGGATATTTATGTTAACAAATGATAAGGAGAGAAAGCTGTGGCTCTGTGAAATATAGGGCTTATATGATAGAGGAGAGAAGTCTGTATACGCTCAGTGATATATAGGGTAAATTATAGAAGAGAGAATCTGAGTTCTGTGTGATATATAGGTTATAAGATAAGATAGAAGCTGAGCTCAGTCTATATAAATAGAGTTTATAATGATGAGAGGAGAGAAGCTGAGCTCTGTTGATATATAGTGGTTAAAATGATAGAAGGGAGTCAGAAAGAGCTGAGCTCTTGTACAATTATACAAGGGTTATACATGACTAGAGGGAGAGAAGCTGAGCTTTGTGATTTATAGGGTTATAATTCGAATAAGAGGAGAGGAGCTGAGCTTCTGTGGATATATAGTGTTTATCATGATAGAGGGGACAAGAACAGAGACATCAGTGATCATAATAGGGTTAAATTATAGAGGAAGAAGCTCGACTCTGTAGATATATTATAGTCTATACATGATAGAGGTCAGAGGAGCTGAGCTCTGTGAGAATATAGGGTATATATGATAACAATAAGAGAGTACAAGACAGAGCTCTGATGATCATATAGGGTCCTATATTATATGGAGAGGAGCACTGAGCTCTGTTGATAGTCTAAGGATTAATATGATATAGGAGAGAAGCTATAGCGTTCTTGTTATATAGGGTTACATAAATGATATAGGAGAGGAGCTGACTCTTGATATCTAGGAGGTTATATGATACAGAGGAGACAGAAGCTGATCTCTGTGATATATGGGTTATATGAGAGAGGATATAAGATGAGCTCTGCGATATATTAGGGTTATCTGAATAAAAGAGGGAGACGAAGCTGAGCTCTGTGATATATAGAGTTTTCTATATATTCGAACCATAGGTGTGCATCTCTTACTGTTCACTCCTCTTGTACCTCACAATCAGGAACAGAAGAAGAGAAAGAACAAGAGGGGTAGGGGGACAAACAGGCGCCCTCCGGAACAATAGTGTAGAAGATTATTTTCACAGTTCAAATTCAAGACTATATACACATTGCTCACGCTGGGTCCAGGTTGTACTAAGTAAGGTACAACACATATAAACTCAGGATTTGTTTGTACAAATCCGATCTGTCAAGCTGCCGTGTCTCCACTGGCTACACATGCACCCCACATCATCAAGGAGCCAAAGGAGGAATTATATAATTTTTGAGTATCACAACTGACCAGTTTGTGCGACAAATTGGAGGTATTACTGTCGCTTTTGGGTAAAAGTCTCCTTCCCTGAGGTTTCATCAGCGAAGAACACGAATTCTCAAGATAATTAGTAGTTAGAGAATTTATTACTATAGAAAAAACAAGGTTAAAAAATACAAACAATAAAACAGAACCTCTACGCGTTTCCAACCCGCATCATCGCGACAGCTTCCTCAGAGACTAGTAGAACACACTCCAACACATCTAACATGATTCACAATAGTCTTACAAAAGACCCACCCTTACATTAATTAACGCACAAACTACCTACATTGGTTATTAGAGAGAGAGAGATAGAAGAGAAAGATGAGAGAGAGAGGGGTAGAAAACATCCGAACACAAGCGAAATGTTAGTGGCATTAAGATCCCTTTCTTTGTCCTTTAAAACTCGTTATTATATAAAATTGTACACAAAAAAACTTAGACTCCATAAAAACACTTAAAAATATATATACATAAAACACAAAACCAACACAAAACTGCTATTTATTACAATACACTATATCTTCAAAACTCGTACGCCACTCCCTGTAGTCCCCTTCTCCTTTGCCCGTTTGCGGGTTTGGGGCAAAACCGGGCCCCTGGGGCGGAAAAAGGGGGAAATCCGCGGTTTATAGAAAGGGGGATCCTTGATTTTCCCCCTTTAGTGCTCAAAAAAACAAAAATGGGGCAATTAAATCTATCCAAATTTCCCCCGTCCCAAAATTTTGGGGGAAAGGGAAAATTTTTTTTTTTCTCTATTGGGAAAAGGGAAATTTAATTTCCCGGTTTTAAAATTTAAAAATTTTAAAAATAATAATTTTTCTTTTTGGGTATCTTCCTATAAAGGGGGAAAAAAACGTCTTCCCGTTTTAAAAAAACATTTCTATAAGGGCCTCATGTTTTTAAAAAACATTTGCGAAAACCCCTTATAAAACCATACAAAGTTTTCTGGAAAACAATCCTTTCGCTTCAAATTTAAAAACCAGCAGGATTCAGGGGTTTTGGTTTGAAAAAACCAGTACCCTTTTCTTTGTTTATAAGAGTTTGAAGTTTTGTCTTTTGATTCTTCAGGTATTAAAAAAACTATAGGCTTTCACTTTTAAATTGTAAACCTCATTGGGGTGCTTTATCCAGGGAAAATGGCCCCGGGGAAAACTATACAATTTAAATTTTTCTTTTTAATACTGGAAAAAAGATGGTTTTTTTCTTTTTGGGGGAGCTTGGTTTGAAGTTCTCCCCCCCAAAATATTGTTTTTGGGGGCTTAAAAAAAGTGATCAGGAAAAAAACTACAAAGATGATCTACTTTTTAAACGAAACTTTATCTTAAATTTTTTTTTTGTGGGGTGTGGACGAGAATTTTGTACCCCTTTTTGTTTGCATTCCCACAAAATTTTTAAGTTGGAAAAAAGCAGCTTTTTTTAAAAACCCTTTTTGAAGTACCTTTTTTTTCTTTCCTTTATTTTTTTAATATTTTTTCTGTCTCGATTTTGGGGCCCCTATGTTCCTTTTTTATTTTGGGTCTTTTTAAAAGGGAAATTTTTGGTTTTTTTCAGGTTTCCCGGGGGTTTTTTTTAAAAAGGGGTCTAAGAGCAAAAAATTTCCCCCAAAGTTTATTAATATCGAGTGTACCTCTGCATGTTGGGGGAATACCCCTGTTTTAAAAAATTAAATTTAAAAAAACTTCTCCATCTCTCCTGTTTTTTTTTTTAGAGAAATAAATTTTTTTTTGTGTTTTTTTAAAAAACTCTGTTTTTTTTGGGGCCCCCTCTACCAAAGAATCCCGGGGGAAATTTCCTTTTTTCCCTGAAAACCTTCGGGTAAGAATTTTTTCTTGTTCCCTTGGAAAAAAAACTTTATCGGAGGTTACAGTTTTTTTGGGAAAAAAGGGGAAAAACTTTAAAAAAAGGGGACCGTTTTTTGTCCCCTTTTCCCTAGTGATTGCTATCAAAAAAACCCTTTTTGGGAAAATTTTTTGAATCTACCTTCTTTAAAAAATGTGTTTTTTTGCAGATTTTTTTGGCCTTTTTCGGGGATTTCAGAAATTTTGGTCCAAAAAAAATTTGGGTGTCCTTTTTTACTTAAAATTCCCTTTTTGAAAAGTAATTCCCGCGGAAAAGGGGGTTAAGATCTTTGAGGGGGAAACCTCTTTCAAACTCCAGGTGTTTTCCCCTCCCAAAAAAAGAAAAAAAACATCTAATTTAAAAAAGCCCTGAAATTTGAAAGTATTTGCTCTGAATTTTTTGTAGGGGCAAGGGGGCCCGAAAGTACAATTCCCCCGGAAAACAAACCCCTGAAAAAGGTTGGCCGCGATGGGGCAAATCTTGGGCCCCATCGCCGGCCAACATGCTGTTGGTTTTGGTGTTTCCATCATAATCAAAATGTTATTTTTTAGGAATTAGGGCTAAAAGGCCCCCCCAAAAAAAAAGGATTTTTTATTTTCTGAAAAATTTTAAAATCATTTTTCCCCAAATAGGGAAACCCGGGCTGCCCGTATTTTTCGGATATGTTGGATGTTTGGGGTATAAAAAACCCAAAACATCCTGTTAAAAAGGGGGTAAGGGGTCCTTCCACTCCTCCCCACCATATCCTTTTATGACTGATCGGGGGGTCCTTTAAAAAAGGTCCTTCTTCTGTCCTGATTTGGAGGGTTTCAAAGGAAAAGTAAAAGAGCACACCTATTGGGCGAAATACATATTTTTTCCCCCTTTGTACCCCGGGGGTTTAAAGGGGCTTTAAAAAGGGAAACCAAACCCGGTGGATCCAAATTTTAGTCCAGGACAAAAAAGAATTTGAAATCTGTGATGGGACAAAAAACCTTATTTGGGGGTGGGGCTCTTCTATTTTTTGGGGGGGTGCCACAAAATTTTAAAGATTAAAATTACGGGTAGGGGGACTTTGAACTTTTTTTTCATATTGGGGTCGGTTTTCTTGAAAAAAAGTTTAATCATAGAAAACTAACCCCGCATTTTAGGGCGAGGGAAATTTTTTTTCTTTGTATGTTAATTTATAAAATTGTTCCCCAGGGGGGTTTTAAAAAAACTTTTTAAACCCTCCAATTTTGGAAATTTAGTGATCCAGCATTTTTTTAAAAGGTTATGGTTTTAAAACCCCCCCGGGAAACGGGCCTCTACCCCCCTTTATGGGCCTTCTGATAAACGAAAAGAAGAAAAAAACTGTTATAGAGTTTGGGTTCCCAAAATTAAAAGAATGGGTGACGAAAATTTGGACTATTTAAAAAAAACCCTAAATTGGGGTATAAAAGGGGCATAAAGATGGAAGTTTTGAAGGGAACTTGCCCCAAACCCCTGAATTAAAATTTCTTCCCAAAAGAAAGTTTTTTTAAAAATTTTCTAGGGGTTTGGAAAAGAAAAAAAATTTCCCCCGCAGATTTTAAAGTTTGGAAATTTTCCCCCCTCAAATTGGGGAAAAACCATCTTTAATGTAATGGGGGAAAAAAGCAATAGAATAGGGGAAAATCAGTGTCCCCAAAAAGAACGGAAACTATATCTTTTTGATCTGGGAAAAAACCCGTTTAAAAGATTTTGGGGGGAAAAATTTTTGGGTTTTTGGGGTACGGGAAAAAAAGAGGGTAAAAACCAGGGGTAATTAGGGTTTAAATTTATAAGAGGGGAAAAGGGGGGGGAAAACTATACCACGCAAAGGTATGCGGCAGGGTTTAAAAATAAATCTACCCAAAAAGGGGCAGCCCAGAAAAAGTACATCGGGGAAAAAAGTTTTAAAAAACTAAAACCCCAAGGATTTTTAAAAAATGTTTTGGGAAAACACCCGGGGAAAGTTTTAAAAAACCCAAATTCCCCTTAGTAGGGCTACCAAAAAGTCCCCTTGTTAAAACCCCCATGATTCCCGAAAAAACTCTGTATCTTCTTGGATAATAGTTTCTTCCACTTACCCGAAAAATTTCCACCCAAATTAGAGTTTAATTTTTGGGGAGGAGGTGGAAAAATTTTCCCTTTTTGCCCAAAAACATTTCCGGGCAAATTTTTTTTTGGGGCTCAAAACCCAAAAAATTTTTAAACATTTCCCCAGAGGAAAATCCCGGAATTTGCTCTATTTTTTGATTTAAAACCCCTGGGATACAACAAGAAAAAAAGGAAAAATTAAAAAAGAGAGGGGGGAAAGGGGCCCCAAACCCGTAGTAAAGAGAAGGCCTTTTTAGACTAGAAACCCAAAAAAAAAAAAGGATCGAAAAAAAAATAAAATCGCAAGAGTTTAAAAAATTCAATTTTTTTTCCAGTTTGATTTAAAAATTAGGGAGCCAAAGTTACTATTAAAGGGGTTTTCTTTTGTTTTCCCATAGTGGGTTTTTAGTTCCCCTTTTTGGTCTTCAAAGACCTTTTCAAAAATTCTTTTGAAAGTAAACCCTTTTAAAGGTTTTTTCCCTCCAAAAAAATAAACAATTAAAAAAAGCCTTTCTAAATTCTCAGGCTATGAGTGAAAAAATTTGTTTTTTACCCACAAATCCACATTTTAACCCGATTTGGGCCCGGGGGGTAACTACGTGGGTTGTTTCAATCAATTGGTTATGGACGATCTCAGAAAAATTAAAAGTAGAATCCCAAGGATTTAAAGATGATATGGAAATCACCAGGGAAAGTCAAACCAATTCCCACTTAGTAGACTACACAGTCCATGATAACACCATCGATTCAGAAAACTCTGTATCTTCTCTGGATAATAGCTTTCTTCCACTTAGACCTAATATTTCCACCCAAAGAGAGATTATCATCTTGGGAGGAGGTGAAGATTCCCTACCATCAGCCCAAATCAATCCAGGAAATTCTTTTTTAGGACTCAACCCTAATTTAAACATCCACAGAGAAGTCCAGGAATCGCTCTATTTACCGATAACCCCCATGGGAACAACAAGGAAAAGAAAGTTACAAAGAGAGGGACAAGGGGGCCAACCTAGTAGTAAGAGAAGGCTTATTAGACTCAGATCCCAAAAAAAACAGGATCGAAAAAATATAATATCGCAAGCAGTTAAAATATTCAATTTGTCCAGATACGATTTAACCTTAGAGGAGCGCAACGTACTATTAAAAGGGTTAAACTTTTGTCCCGATAGTGGGTTAGATTCCTTTGTGGTCTTCAAAGACCTACAAAAATACATTAGAAAGCTCACCCTTCAAAGGTATTTCACCATCCAAAAAAACAAACATAAAAACAGCCTTTCTAGTTCTCAGGCTATGAGTGATAAATCTGTTTTACCCACAAAATCCACATTTTACCCGATTTGGGCCCAGGGTAACTACGTGGGGTTGTTCAATCAATTGGTTATGGACGATCTCAGAAAAATTAAAAGTAGAATCCCACAGAGGAGTAATTTAACATCTGCCCAACAGAAAGCATTAAAAACGTTAAGAGAGAATGATACCATAATTATACGTAATGCTGATAAAGGTGGAGCTATAGTCATACAGGATGTGGAGGTGTATAAGAGCGAAGCCCATAGGATTTTGGATGATCCTAAATATTATTGTAAGGTGGATGATAGTGTATATTTTCAATTACAAGAAACTTTTGTGTCATTCCTAAAAAAGGCCCTTTCAGATGGAACAATAAATCAAAAAGAATTGGATAGCCTGTTAATTAAAAAAACAAAAAGACCCTTCTTTTACCACCTTCCGAAGGTACATAAGAGTATTATAAATCCACCTGGGCGACCAATTGTCGCAGGGATAGACTCTACACTCTCCAACCTATCTAAATATCTGGATATATACTTACAGCCTTATGTAATCTCATTGCGGAGCCATTTAAAAGATTCCGATCATATCATTAAGGATATGGTGGGGATGGAGTGGAAGGAGTCTTACCACTTCTTAACTATGGATGTTGTGGGTTTATACTCTAACATCCAACACATCCGAGGAATACAGGCAGTCAGGTTCTATTTAGATGAGGATGTTAATATGTCAGAAAATAAAAAATCCTTTCTTCTGGAGGGCCTTAGTCTAATCCTCAAAAATAACTATTTTGAGTATGATGGACACCAATACCATCAGCAGGTTGGCACGGCGATGGGGACCAGAGTTGCCCCATCGCTGGCCAACCTGTTCATGGGATGCTTCGAGGACTTGTACATTCTGTCTGACTACAACAGATTCAGAGCAAATATCGTCTATTTCAGGCGTTTCATAGATGATTTGTTCTTTATTTGGAGAGGAACATCTGGAGATGCAGAGGAATTCCTCAAAGATCTTAACACCAATTCCGCTGGAATTACATTCACATCGAATATTAGTAATAAGGATATCCAATTTTTGGATCTAAACCTGTATCACGAGAAAGGCAGAATCTGTACTAAAACACACTTTAAGAAGGTAGATTCTAATAATTTCATACGGTTTGATAGCAATCACTATGGAAAGTGGACAAGAAACGTGCCTTTTGGTCAGTTTCGACGTATTCGAAAAAATTGTACCTCCGATAAAGTCTTTCAAGAACAAGCAAAAATTCTTACCGATAGGTTCAGGGACAAAGGATACCCGGATTCTTTGGTAGAGGAGGCTAAAAACAGAGCTTTTGAGAAAACACAAAAAGAATATGTTCTCTCCAAAAAAAACAGAGAGTGATGGAGAAGCTTTTAAGAGTAATTTTGTAACAGCGTATTCCTCTCAACATGCAGAGGTACACTCGATATTAGATAAACATTGGGGAATTTTGCTCTTAGACCCCATTTTAAAAACTCAGGTACCTGAAAGACCGAGAATTACATATAGAAGAGCAAATACTATAAAGAACATAGTGGCTCCATCGAGACAGAGGAATAGTAAAAAATCAGTAGAAAAGAAAGGCACTTCAGAGGGTGTTAAAAGCTGCAGGTTTCCAACATGCAAATGTTGCAGGATGCTACAAGAAGGTACTGAATTCTCGTCCACATCCACAAAAGAAAAATTTAAGATCAGATTTGATTTAGATTGTAGATCATGCTTTGTAATTTATCTGATCACTTGTAGCTGCCAGAAACAATATGTTGGGAGAACTTCTACCAAGCTCTCCCAAAGAATGAATAACCATCGTTTCAGTATTAAAAAGAAGAATAAATTGTATAGTCTTCCCAGGCACATTCTGGATGAGCACCCCAATGAGGATTACAATTTAAAAGTGCAGCCTATAGATTTTATACCTGAAGAATGCACAGACAGACTTCAAACTCTTATAAACAAAGAAATGTACTGGATTTTCAAACTCAACACTCTGAATCCTGCTGGCTTAAATGAAGCGCAGGAGTGTATCCAGTAACATTGTATAGGTATATAGAGGTTCGCTATGATTTTAAACATGAGGTCTTATAGAAATGATTTTAAAACAGGAAGAGCGATTTTTAGGTTTATAGGAAGATAGCCCAAATAGAAAATTATTATTATCATTTTTATTTATACCAGGAGTTATTACATCTGCATAGAGTAATAGAAACTTGCCTTCCCCATTTGCGGACGGGAAAAGGCTGGCCCTTTGAGTTGCCCGGTTTTGTATTTGAGCACTGACGGGGAAACTAGGTCCCGGGTTTTGAGCGGACTTTTCCCTTTTCCCACCCCAAAGGGCGGGGTTGCTCTAAAGAAAACTTTCAAGGGGAAAGGGCTAAAAAGGGGTTTCGTTTTCGATTTTGTTTTTAGGTATGGGGAAAAATTTCAGTTTTTGTTTTTTTTTAAAATATTTTTTTAAGTGTTTTTATGAGTTAAGGGGATTTGTGTACAATTTTTTTTAATAACGAGTTTTTTAAAAAGAAAAAAGAAACGGGGAACTTTAAAGCACTTTTAAAATTTCCCTTTTTGGGTTTTTTTTTATAAAACCCAAAAGGGGGAAAATTTGGTTTTTAAATTTAAAGAAGGGGTGGGTTTTGTATAGACTATTTGAATTAAGGGAGGGAAATTTGGGGTGTGGGTTCTTTTAAAAACCCCGGGGGAAGCTCCGATGATGCGGGTTTAAAACGCGTAGGGTCTTTTTTTATTTTGTTTTTTATTTTTAAACCCTTTTTTTTTAAAATAATAAAAATTTTTTCTAACATATAAGAGAATTTTGTGTTTTCCCTTTTCCCGTTTTAATTTAGGGAAAAGGGGGAAATTTTAAAACCCAAAAAAAAAAACGCCAGAAAAACCTCCAATTTTTTGTCCACAAATGGGATCAGTTGTGGATTTCAAAATTTTTTTAGGGGGGAAAAATATAGAGGGAGAAGGGGAAACTGGGGCTTGTGATTTTTTAGGGTTTTTATTTGAGGGGGGAAAAAAGCTGAGCTCCCGTGATATTTAGGTTTTTATAAAGATAGGGGAGAGAAGCTTAGCTCTTGTTTTAAAGGGGTTTTTATGATTTGGGGGGGAGAGGAAAACTGAGCTCTGTGATTTATTGGGGTTTTTGATGGGGGGAGAGAAGCTTTAGGGTCGTGAAATATAGGGTTTAAATTTAAAAGAGGACTGAAACCGTGATAAAATAGGGGTTTTATGATAGAAAAAAGTGGGGCTGAGGGTCGGGGATTATAGGGTTTTTATTTTGGGGGGGGAGGGAGAAAACTGAGCTCTGTATATATTGGGGTTTTATTATAGAGGGGAGAAATTGGGGCTTTTGTGGGGGATATAGAGTTATATGGTTTAGGAGAGGAAACTTTAAGGGTCTTTTGGGTTTAAAAAGGGGTTTTTGGTAGAGGGGGAGAAAACGAGCTTTTTTTTGATAATTGGGTTATTGTATAGAGGGGAGGAGAAGCCCCGGGCTTTTGTGATTTTATAGGGTTAAAAAGTGAGGGGGGAAAAAGCTTACTCTGTGATAAATTGGGTTATATGATAGAGAGAGGGGCTGAGCCCCTGGGGATTAAAAAAAGGGGTTTTTTGATAGGGGGAAGAAAGGGGAAACTCTTTTGATAAAAAAAGGGTTATATATAGAGAGAGGGGGGCTGAGCTTTTTGATATATTGGGTTATATAAAAGTAAGTAGGTTAAATGAAATTAGAAAACCCGGGGATTGGGGGAAAAAAAAACCCACCACCCCCTTAAGTGTTTAACCTTAAAAATTTAATTAAATTTGATTGGTGATTTCTTTAAACCTCACCTGGGGAGTTTTTACTTAAATTTTAAAGGGACAATTAAAATGTAGGCTTTTTGATGTAAATTTTCCCCAGTTTTTCAGCAGCCCACACCCCTTCCCTTTTTACCTGGTTTTCCCGCAACCCCCGGTTTTTTTTCCCGGGGGATTTTTGTTTTGAAAAAAAAAGGGGGGAACTGTCCCTTTTCAATAAAATTTTGGGAAAAAAAGCTTGGGGTTTGGAAAAAAAGCCAATAAAATATCTGGGGGTTAAATTTGTTATATCAAAAAGTCTGTCCTGTTTTATTAGCATATAACTAATAAGCACAAGTTAAAAAATGACAATCACTCTCAACGTGTTTCCCACGCACACTAGTGTGCTTCCTCAGTGCCTCAGTGGTAAGCACAGTGTAGCATAATGGCTTAGTGGTTAGCACAGTGTAGCATGGTTCGGGTGGCACAGTGTAGATGGTGCCTCAGGTGGCACAGTGTGATGTGCCTCAAGGGTTAGGCACAGTGTAGCTGGTGCTCAGGGTTGCACAGTTAGCATGGTGCCTTAGAGGTTAGCATAGTGCTGCACGGTGGCTCGGTGGCTAGCACAGTATAGCATGGTGCCTCAGGGTTGCACGTGTAACATGGGTTGCAGTGTAGCAATGGTGCCTCAAGGTTAGCACAGTGTAGCTTGCCTCAGTTGGCACAGTGTAGCATGGTGCCTCAAGGGGTTGGCACAGTGACATTGCCTCAGGGTTGGCTCAGTGACATGGTGCTCAGGTTGGCACAGTGTAGTATGGTCCTCGGGTTGGCACAGTGTAGCATGGTGCACGTCAGGGTTAGCACAGTGTAGCATGGTGGCTCAGTGGTTAGCACAGTGTAGCATGGTGCCTCAAGGGTTGGCACAGTGTAGCATGGTGCCTCAAGGGTTGGCACAGTGTAGCATGGTGCCTCAAGGGTTGGCACAGTGTAGCATGGTGCCTCAAGGGTTAGCACAGTGTAGCATGGTGCCTCAAGGGTTGGCACAGTGTAGCATGGTGGCTCAGTGTTTAGCACAGTGTAGCATGGTGCCTCAGGTTGCACAGTGTAGCATGGTGCTCAGGTTGGACGAGCATGGTGCCTCAAGGTTGGCACAGTGTAGCATGGTGCCTCAGGGGTTGGCACAGTGTAGCATGGTGCTCAGGGTGGCACGTGTAGCATGGCCTCAGGGGTTGGCACAGTGTAGCATGGTGCCTCTAGGGGTTGGCACAGTGTAGCTGTGCCTCAAGGGTGGCACAGTTGCATGGTGCCTCAGGGTTGGCACAGTGTAGCATGGTGCCTCAGGGGTTGGCACAGTGTAGCATGGTGCCTCAGGGGTTGGCACAGTGTAGCATGGTGCCTCAAGGGTTGGCACAGTGTAGCATGGTGCCTCAGGGGTTGGCACAGTGTAGCATGGTGCCTCAGGGGTTGGCACAGTGTAGCATGGTGCCTCAGGGTTGGCACAGTGTAGCATGGTGCCTCAGGGGCTGGCACAGTGTAGCATGGTGCCTCAGGGGTTGGCACAGTGTGCTGGTCCTCAGGGTTGGACAGTGTAGCATGGTGCCTCAGGGGTTGGCACAGTGCTGCACAGTGGCTCAGTGACTAGCACAGTATAGCACAGTGGCTCAGTGGTTAGCAAACTGTAGCATGGTGGCTCAGTGGTTAGCACTGTTACCTTGCAGTGTTGGGATCCTGGATTTAAATCCCACCACAACATCTGCAAGGATATTGTAAGTTCTCACCATGTTTGTCTAGGTTTCCTTCACAGTCCAAAAGCAAGTAGATAGGTTAATCTTGAATTTAGACTGTGATCCCCAATGGGAATCTATGTGAATGATGCCAACCTCTATACAGGACTGTGGAATAGAATGGCGCTATATACATGAATATACAAGTCTTCATTACACTTCTGCTGTATATTCTGACGGTTTTGAGAGTCTTTTGCGCAGGACTGTGTCAAGCAATGGCTCCTCGGCGGCCAACCATCCCTTGCACAAGCTCCCATCTGTAAGGTGTTAGTCAATGCCGATCATGGACTAGAAAGAATAGATCCATTACGTCTCTTAGGCCTCTTCACGTCTCCTGTCAGAAGATCTATGACATGTTCTACGATGGATATTGACTTGCTGCCTCTAGTACTCGCCACACAATCACTCATGGTCGTTGCCATTAGGAGTCTAGTAACGTATCTAAGTCGACGCTTTATTGGACTTTAACTCAAGGACCTTTAAAATCCTCGGGAGAATATTAAATGTCAGGAGCGAACTGATAATTAAAAAGTATGGTGTCTCCCTCCAGCTCTGTGAGGTTCTACACAGCTCGCGCCTGGTGTGGTAAGACGGGGATGTAGCAGTGCAGTCACCGCGTTGCCTTGTGTGGTGTAAAGAAAAATTCCTAAGAGAACAAGATTTTATTTCATTTGATATTGGGTGTAGTTTTGTAGCATCCAATAGAATATGTCTTTCTATAACAACCCCTTTACCTATGCTTTACTGGGGTCAACGGAAGACCTCCTCCACAAACTACAGTGAAGAACCAGTATTAAAGGGGTTGTCTCACTACATTGATTCGTCCTGTTTTCTTGGTTTCATTTTGAATTCAGGGTCGTGTATATTGGCTTCTACTAGGCTGCAGTAGAAGCCAGGTCTGTTAGCTATAGCAACCATGCTGGCAGACAATCTGAGAGATTGAACAGGTCCCGTAGCTATAGCGACCAGTGGTGGCAGCCTATCATGAAGAACTGAAAAAGGTCTGTACTATAGCGACCAGTGCTGGGGAAACCTATCATGGGGAGATTGAACAGGTCTGTAGCTATAGCGACCAGTGCTGGCAGCCTATCATGAGAGAAATTTAACAGGTCTGTAGCTATAGCAACCTGAGGAGCTGATGCAGCCCAAAAAGAGGGGATATCTCAGAATAGGTAGGACACTGTTAATGGAAACCTACATTGATTTCATTTTGAATTCAGGGGCATGTTTACTGGCTTCCACTAGGCTGCAGTAGAAGCCAGGTCTGTAGCTATAGCAACCAGTGCTGGCAGACAATCATGAGAGATTGAACAGGTCTGTAGCTATAGCGACCAGTGCTGGCAGCCTATCATGAGAGATTGAACAGGTCTGTAGCTATAGCAACCAGTGCTGGCAGCCTATCATGAGAAATTGAACAGGTCTGTAGCTATAGCAACCAGTGCTGGCAGCCTATCAGGAGAGATTGAACAGGTCTGTAGCTATAGCAACCTGAGGAGCTGATGCAGCCCATACAAGAGGGGATATCTCAGAATAGGTAGGACACTGTTAATGGACACATACATTGATTTCATTTTGAATTCAGGGATGTGTTTACTGGCTTCCACTAGGCTGCAGTAGAAGCTAGGTCTGTAGCTATAGCGACCAGTGCTAGCAGCCTATCAGGATGGATCAAACAGGTCTGTAGCTATAGCGACCAGTGCTGACAGCCTATCAGGAGAGATCAAACAGGTCTGTAGATATAGCTACCAGTGCTTACAGCCTATCAGGATAGATCAAACAGGTCTGTATCTATAGCGACCAGTGCTGGCAGCCTATAAGGATATTGAACAGGTCTGTAGATATAGCAGCCAGTGTTGGCAGCCTATCAGGAGAGATCAAACAGGTCTGTAGCTATAGCAACCAGCACTGGCAGCCTATCAGGAGAGATTGAACAGGTCTGTAGCCATAGCAACCAGTGCTGGCAGCCTATCATGAGAGATTGAACAAGTCTGTAGCTATAGCAACCAGTGCTGGCAGCCTATCAGGAGAGAGAACAGGTCTGTAGCTATAGCAACCAGTGCTGGCAGCCTATCAGGAGAGATGGAACGGGTCTGTAGCTATAGCAACCTGAGGAGCTGATGCAGCCCATACAAGAGGGGATATCTAGGAATAGGAAGGACACTGCTAATGGACACATATTGCAAAGTGACTTGATTTTGCAAGATCTTTAATATAAAAAGCAGCGATCCTTGTAGTGAGACGAGCCCTTTAAGGATTGAGATTAAGTTTTTTTTCCTCCCCACCTTCAAAGAGCAAAAGTTTTTCATTGTTTCATCTATATAGCCATATTACGACATGTTTTTTTTTTTTTTTTTTTGCAGAAAAAGATGAACTTTTAGTGGGAAACCACCCCAAAATTTTTGTTTGAGTTGAGTGTGAAAAAAAATTGCGCCATGTTTCTTTTGTTTTTATGGAGTTCACTGTTCGGTATCAATGACGTGTTTTTTGTATCCTGCAAGTCGGTACGTTTAGGGAAATACCAAGGGCAACATGTATGAAGGGGGCAGCACCAGTTTTCTGGTGTACATTGAGCCAAAGCACTGTCGTAGCCCTGTCTGACAGATGTACGAGCAGTCGTATGCCAAAACTTGGTGCATTCTGCACTGGACACAATATTTTTCAACGAGTCAAAGCTTGGCGCAAAACTTCCATACCCATCCATACCATAGCTGGGACCTAGTTTGGTGCATAAGACCCTACCCTCCATAACCTCTCCCCTCCATTCATCTCTGCTTTAATCTCCAGATATCTCCCCTCACATAATCTCCGCTCCTCACAGGACCTTCTCCTCTGCTCCCCTCTCATCAGCTCCTCACATAACCGTCTCCAAGACTTCTCCCATGCTTCCCCCCCACTCTGGAACTCACTGCCCCAACACATCAGACTCTCCCCCTCTCTCACAAGCCTCAAACGTAACCTGAAAACCTACCTCTTCAGAAGCTATAACCAACACTAACCCGTTTGCACTCCTCCGCCCCACAAACATGTCTGCCCCTCACCTTCTGTCTCTTCACCCCTCCCCTGTAGATTGTAAGCCCTCGCGGGCAGGGACCTCTCTCCCTCTGTACCAGTTGTTAGTCACTTATTGTCACTTTGTAATTGTTTGACCAATGTTATTTATGTACCCGCCTGAAATGTACAGCGGCCTGGAATCAAGGGCGCTCTAAAATAAATGATATTAATAATAATAATAATAATAAGACTCTTTCATGCATACTAGGGCATCTCAAAATATTAGAATATCATTGAAAATTAAAGGGGTTCTCCAGGATGTTGTTATTTGTTATAGGGCTCACAGATGTATTCTATTAACCCTTGTCATTCATACTGTAATGAGTCTATACAATATATGGGTTTCTCTATTTGACTCAAATTATTGATATTAATTATCTTTTCAGTGATATTCTAATTGTTTGAGATGCACTAGTACTGTCGTATACTACACTTCTATATATTGCAAAACCACAGCAGATTGAGAGTATTGGGTATAAAATTACAATTTTATTATATAACAATCTCTAAAATCCAATCTATGCGTACAAGCTAATAATATGTGAACTGAAAACCAAAAAAGACAGGGAGTAAAAAAAAACCCCCCCAAGGGATATAGTTAATGTAAAAGGTATATTATAGATATAGTAATTAATAAATGTCTAGACAAATACATACCTTGGTGGTTTTTTTGATCTCCCTGTCTTTTTTGGGATTTTACGTTCACATGTATATTAGCTTTAGCATAGATTGGTTTTTAGAGATTGTCTATAATAAAATTGAAATTTAACCCAAAATACTCCGATTGCTGGGGGTTTTGTTTGTAATTGCTTAGAGGGGGTTTTTTGGGGGTGGCTTACAATCTTTTGTATGCCTCAATGTATACTAAAGTGGGGGTTTTTTTGGATTAATTTCTATATATTGTTTTTAGAACGGTGTGTGGGGCCCCAAGTATCATACATGTCGCCCCAAATGTGTAGAGTTTTCGTTAAGTTTTAGTACTTTTAAGAAAAAAAATAAATTATAGTTTCTCTAATTCGCCATTTTCTGCATCCAGAATATGTTGACCTGAGTGAGGGCTTTTTTTTTGTGGGCCAAACTGTAGGTTTTTTTTGGTACCATGTTCAAATGCAACTTTTTGATCCCTTTTTGTCACAATTTTCTGAGAATGCAAAACAACCAAAAAACACAATTTTGGTGTTGGGATTTTTTTTTCTTCTGCAATGTTCCCAGTACAAGATACATTTCATACTATAATAGACCAGACTTTTACAGACGCAGTGATGCCAATTATGTGTAACTTTAATATTTGTTTTGAAATGTTAATTTTTTTTATTTTTTTTATTTTTAAACTTTATTGCTAATGTTCAATTGAACATGCAGTCACTTGTCCTATGTCCTGGAATTTAGTTCATCATGTATTATACCCTGTGTGAGAAAAATGGGCAGGGCATGATGATATTATCATAAGGTCAGTTTGTAGCTGTCACAGAACTGTATGTATGTAGAGTATTATGTGTATTCTGTATTGTCATTTAGCCATGCTTGTATTGTTGTTACCATTTCTGTAGCTCGTAGACCTCCACCCCCCTTTGCAAATGGAATCTGTAGCATAGGACTGTGGAACATCACACAAGTGCTTAAGACAATTCTATTACCCCGCTTGTTTATATAACCCAGGGCTGCATCTGGTAAGCAGCATATTTATGGCAATTGTATTGCTTTTAGTATATACAGACTCCAATCGGATATAACAAGAAAAGCCAGGCAGATGTGCCCTGTGACATGTCCACAGCCATAAAAGGCTAGCCACAAAAAGTTCAGAGTTCATTGACCTGTCAACACTGAAGCACAGCCCATGACTGCCATCTAGTGGGGACAGTGAGCAACAACCCTCATTAAGCATCAAGGGTCCGCCCACCTCATCATCTCTCCAGCCAGTGAGGTGCAGCCTATTATCACAATTAGCTGATGGGGGGTTTGGAAACCTGAATTGGTGAGTTGGGCCTATAAGACACATTGCCGAGGCTCACATCTTTGTACGTAGTGTGCGGTTCAATTCTGCATTGAGCTGTATTCCATTTCTTCTTCCATACCCCCGGATTTGAAAGCCGACCATTGTGAGTGTAAGGACTTTCTAAGTTTTCTCCCTTTGATTTTATAACTGTTTGCTATGTATGTCATATTCATTGTTATTGTATTTTTGATGTAAGCACTGTACCTCCTATTATTAAAATTACAATTAATAAGATTAGTTCTTGTCGCTGTACGAATCCATAACCTTGAAGAAGTGTTTTTAACCCGGTAGCTGCGGGACAGCAGTGCGGTAACCCGGTAAGCGTTTGTACGTGTATTTTTATATCAGAGCCCTTCCCTCTGATTTCCTTTTTCTTTTTGGTTACTGAGGAAGGTGGTGGCAGTGTAGTATTTTTGGGCTGGGGTGTGATTTATGCTCGATTTGCCACCTGAGTGAGAGGTGAGTGCAAAGAGGCCTTTGTGGAAATAAATCTACTCCATTACAGTGGCCCCCACGTCACATGCTGGTGAGTGTGTACGTGACACCCTGCTCATGCCAGGGTGTAATAGGTATACTTACTTGTATGTTTTCAGTCCATGAGACTTGTTATTCACATGTTCCCTCTCTCCATGGGCCCTAGAGTAGCCCAGGGTCATCTTATCCATTAGGCAGTTGCCAGGGGGCCCCACAAGCATAGGGGCTCCAAGGAGTGTGTGTATATCCCAGGAATCCTGAGAACATACTATGAATCCTTGAATTGGCTCTGCTTACTTTAACTGTTTTTGTGTTCTTAGGACATGCGAACAGTTAAGAACCATGATGGAGAAGGGAGCCATTGGCTCCCTGCCCTGACAATTAGTATTGTACATGTCAAGCTGTCTACAAGTCATCAGAAGGATGTCCCGACATAGGTGGAGTGATGAAATGGATGCGCTTGGGGGTATTTAGAGCATTGCCTCACATGGTGTCTTGTTTGGGCATGGCTAGAGATATGGCCTTGGGTGATGTCATATAAATAGGCGGGATACACTGCTGTGCCCAGGGGGCCATAATGCTGTTAAGACGGCCCTGCAGCAGCCCCGTGGTCTGCTGCTTTGTTGCGTACCAAGGAACAATACAAAATACACTGTAATAGAAAGGAAATTTTAGCTAGTATTGAAATAAGAAATCATATAAGGAGAAGTAACCTACCTGCAAATGTAATCACCCTTACAAGCATCCAGTGGGGTGAGGCAGTTGGGCTTCTCTTTCGACTCATAAGAACAAGCCGGAACGATGGTTTGCCGTCTCCGCTCCGCACAGGCGGTGTCTTCACATGGACAGAAGAGCAACTCACTGGTATACTCAGCTGGAACTCTGTCAAAGAACTTCCTCAAGGCCTTGTGACACTTGGAACGGTTGCAAGAATCAGTCCGTGTCATGGGACGTATGCACAAGCCAACATACTCTGTTCGTAACTTTTGGCAGATGGGGTCCACGTTGCACGCTTTTGCTGCATCAAGGCAACGATTGACCTGGGTGACTTCATTCTCCGATCCTGGAAAAAATTAATGAGCTATGAACAAGACATTCAGAAAAACGGCACTGAACCTGAAAGTCCAATTTTAATCAAGTAATTTAGCCTTATGCGAAATTAAAATTTTATATTAATCAAATCAAATATTAGCGGAATAATCTTATGGCAAGAATAAGACCTCACAAAGTGCACCTGCCTTCTGCTCCTTGTCTGGAAAACGTATTAGCTCTATATCATTTTACTTTGAAGAGTACTTCCATTTGCAAGGGGGACAGTGTACAAGAGGGTGGAAAGAAAACCGTACTTTGGTACTGGAAGACTCTCCTGCAAAAATGTGTTACTACCATCTGAGCACCATCTCTCTTGGAATGTGTAAGTTTGAGCTGCTTTGGAATAGACTCTTTCTCTATGTTACACATTGCTTGTTATAAGCAAGAATCAAGTCATTTGTCAATATTAAGATTTTTCTTCAAGCATCAAGTATTGCAAAAACTCCAGAGACAAAATTGCAGTGGAAAGGAAAAAAAAATGAAGATTATATTGAAGAAGTTTTCCCATAGTAGATACTTATGTTATATCTGCTTCTGAGACTCCTATACATTGGAAAAATAAGGGCTTCAGTTGCGGTGGTGGGCTGCCATGTCCAGGAGGAAAGTAATGGAGAGGTGGCTGTGCATTTTTTGTGGCTACCTCAATTCAAGTCAATTAGAGCTATGCAATCAGTCCCAGAGAGTCTCAGGGTCCAATGGATATGTTTTAAGTAATTTATAAAGAAGAATATACACTACTTAGCTTCACAATGTCATTTTTTTCTAGATGTTTTCAAAAAAGTTTCTTGTCATGCAGAAATGTTGCATTAGAATTCAGTCACAAGAAAAAGAAATTTATATGCATTGGTTTTACACATAAGGACATAAAAAAACAAAATTTGAAAGATAGTAAAAAAAAAAGTAAACCCTTACTGATACCATAGGATTTAAACAGGTAGGTAGCAGCCAGGTGCTACAAATCAAATTAGTTAACTCATTATCAGTAAGCTTGACCAACAATGTAAAAGAAGACGTTTGGGGAGTTTGTCCGTTTGGAATTTAGGTGCGTATTAACAAAATGTCTAGGTGGAAAGACATCAGCAATGATCTTAGAGAAGCAATTGTTGATGCCTGTCAATCTGGGAAGAGTTATCAAGCCCTTTCGAAACACTTTACAGTCCATCATTCTACAATGAGAAAGATAATTCACAAGCGGAAAACATTCAACAACGAGACAGTTGACAATCTTTCCAGGAGTAAATACAGCCGCAAACTCACCCCAAGGTCTGACTGTGCAACATTTAGAGAAGTTGCAGAAAACCCTAGAGCTACATCTCAGACTACAGGCTAGTGCCAGCATATTAAATGTTTAAGTTTATGACAGCACCGAACAAGGAGGGCTTGTTTGGAAGGGTTGGAAGGAGACAGACTATTCTTTCTTTTTTCTTTTCCATTTTAGCCTCATTTCTGTTAAAATAATTAATAATAGCATCCAATTTAGCCTGCCATAACAGAACTAGCAATACAGACCCCACCATAATAGTGCCAGCCATACAGAACCAACCATAACAGTACCAGTCATACATGCCCAGCATTACAGTGCTAGCCATACAGTGCCACCATAACAGTGCCAGCCACACAGATCCTACCATAACAGTACCAGGCATACTGTGCCTAGCATTACTGTGCTAGCCACACAGTGCCACCATAACAGCAGCAGTCATACCATGTCTAGCTTTAAAGTGCTAGCCATACCGTGCCACCATAACAGTGCCAGACATAGAGTGCCACCATAACAGTCCTAGTTATACCATGTCCAGCATTACAGTGCCAGCCATACAGAGCCCACCATAACAATGCCAGCCATACCGTGCCCAGCATAGCAGTGCTAGCCATACAGTGCCACCATAACAGTGCCAGCCATACAGTGCCACTATAACAGTTCAAGCCATACCATGCCCAGGATTACAGTGCCAGTCATACAGTGCTCACCATAACAGTGCCAGCCATACAGATCCCGCCATAACAATGCCAGCCATACCGTGCCCAGCATTGCAGTGCTAACCATACTGTGCCACCATAACAATGCCAGCCATACCATGCCCAGCATTACAGTGCCAGCCATAGAGTGCCCAACATAATGGTGCCAGCCATACAGTGCTACAATAACAGTGCCGGCCATACCGTGCCCACCATAACTGTGCCAGCCATACAGCTCTTGCCATAACAGTGCCAGCCATACAGATCCCACCATAACAGTGCTAGCCTTACCATGCCCAGCATTACAGTGCCAGCCATACAGTGCCACCATAACAGTGCCAATCATACAGTGCTCACCATAAACATGCCATCCATACAGTGCCCAACATAATGGTGCCAGCCATACAGTGCCACAATAACAGTGCCAGCCATACCGTGCCCACCATAACAGTGCCAATCATACAGTGCTCACCATAAACATGCCATCCATACAGTGCCCAACATAATGATGCCAGCCATACATTGCCACAATAACAGTGCGGGCCAAAAAGAAAACCATAACAGTGCCAGCCATGTTGAAATAAAAACAGTCCCGCCATACCGTGCCCACCATAACAGTGCCAATCATGCAGAGCTCACCATAACAGTGACAGCAGTTTAATGCAGCTGTCAAAAGATACATATTCCTTTCTGAAGTTTGAGGATGGAAATAAAGCATGTTTGTTTCCTGAGGGCTGGGGGCCACACATAGTGATGCTGGGGATCATATCGAGATATGCTGCGGATCACATAGAACGATACTGGGGGCTACGCAGAGTGATACTGTGGGCCACATCGAATGATGCTGGGGGCCACATAGAGTGATGCTGCAGGCTACATAGAGTGATACTGGGGACAACATAGAGTGATGCTGGGG
The DNA here is from genome assembly GCA_025379985.1 of Phyllomedusa bahiana. Classification (NCBI taxonomy): domain Eukaryota; kingdom Metazoa; phylum Chordata; class Amphibia; order Anura; family Hylidae; genus Phyllomedusa; species Phyllomedusa bahiana. The sequence continues at coordinate 45,332 of JAODAL010030811.1, forward strand.
GACACATAGAGTGATGCTGGGGGTCACATAGAGTGATGCTGCAGGCTACATAGAGTGATGCTGGGGGTCACATAGAGTGATGCTGGGCAACATAGAGTAAATGCGGGGGGTCACATAAAAGATGCTGAGGCCCACAATTGGGGGGAATGATACTGGGGGACACATAGAGTGATGCTGGGGGTCACATAGAGGGATGCTGGGGGCCACATAGAGTGATGCTGGGGGCCACATAGAGTGATGCTGGGGGCTACACAGAGTGATGCTGTGGGCCACATAGAGTGATGCTGTGGGCCACAGAGAGTGATGCTGGGGGCAACATCGATTGATGCTGGGGGCGACACAGAGTGATGCTGTGGGCTACGCAGAGTGATGCTGTGGGCCACATCGAATGATACTGGGGGCCACATAGAGTGAAGCTGCAGGCTACATAGAGTGATGCTGGGGGCTACATAGAGTGATATTGGGGACAACATAGAGTGATGCTGCAGGCTACATAGAGTGATGCTGCAGGCTACATAGAGTGATACTGGGGGCCACATAGAGTGATGCTGCAGGCTACATAGAGTGATTCTGCAGGCAACATAGAGTGATACTGGGGGCCACTTTAGAGTGATGCGGGGGAAAAGTTTAAATAGAGTGATGCTGCAGGCTACATAGAGTGATACTGGGGGCCACATAGAGTGATGCTGCAGGCTACATAGAGTGATGCTGGGGGCTACATAGAGTGATGCTGCAGGCTACATAGAGTGATACTGGGGGCCACATAGAGTGATGCTGCAGGCTACATAGAGTGATACTGGGGGCCACATAGAGTGATGCTGCAGGCTACATAGAGTGATGCTGCAGGCTACATAGAGTGATGCTGCAGGCTACATAGAGTGATACTGGGGGCCACATAAAGTGATGCTGCAGGCTACATAGAGTGATCTGGGCAAATAGAGTGATGCGCAGGCTACATAGAGGATGCTGGGGGCTACATAGATTTGATCTGGGCACATAAAGTTGATGCTGCGGCTACATAGAGTGATGCTGTTGGCCACATAGAGTGATGCTGCAGGCTACAAGAGTGATCTGGGGGCCCACAAAAGTGAGCTGGGCTACATGAGTGATGCTGGGGGCCACATAGAGTGATTCTGCGGGCTACATCGAGTGTTGCTGGGGGCTACACAGAGTGATGCTGCAGGCTACATAGAGTGATACTGGGGGCCACATAGAGTGATGCTGCAGGCTACATAGAGTGATACTGGGGGCCACATAAAGTGATGCTGGGCCACATAATTTGATGCTGGGATATAGAGTGATGCTGGGTCATGTTGTGAACCCCTGGGGCCACAATGAAGTTAAAATGCTGCAGGCTACAAGTTCTGGGGCCCAAAGCAAACAACAAGGAGTCCATGTACTGTACAACAGACTGCCTCTCCAGGCTACACAGCCTTGTTCTACGTGGTTCCCATTCAAGCAGCAGGAATCATGAGAAAGCTACATATATAACCATGGAGCATTAGCATAAAAAATGAATGAACGAAAGAATGAAAAGATAGAAACGTTCCTGTGCCCAGAGGAAGGCTTGACGGACCTTGTCTGCAGTATAGGAGGTGAGCTCGGTGAGGAGATTTATTACCACCATTTCAGGACTCTTTATTACGGCTTCTTTATCTGGGTGACACATTAACCATGCACCAGGGGCACAGGGATTCCATTCCGCGTGAGGAAACATTTCGGAAGGGGTTTCTGCAACTTGCTTGAATGGACTTTATCGATGCTACCGGGAAATTTTTCAGGTTATCATTTTTTATATTCAGCCATAAATGGTTCCCTTTTATAGTTTAGAGGAGGTAAGACCAAAGTAATGGAGGACATTGTCATTAAAAAATATTAACTGTGGCCAAATGTAGTCCCTCAATGGGTCACACCCTTGGCTGCCATCTGGCGCTGCACCCACCTTGCACAGATTTCCTGAACCTGAAAAAAGTCCTTCAGTATTCGAGATCCACAGCATTGGAAGGGCCGGGAGGTGTCACATCCCATGTAGCGTCATGGTAACTGTGTAAGCTGTAAAGGCATCCTTCTACCACATATGGGACTAGGCTATTCAATCTGTACCAGGGGCAGGAAGCCCAATAGGCGCCTATGCATGAACACCCTGCAAATGCATAGCAGGGGTTCCCTTGGGTGACAGGGAATGCCTGCTCTCAGTTAACCACCTAGATGTCAGACACGCAATGGACCCCGGCATCAAAGGGGTTAAATAGCTGGGATCTGTGCTAGCTCTGTTTCCTGGTTACTGCAGCTGGCTCCCACTGCAGATGATATGGGTGCAGGCTCTGAGCCAGCACCATCCAAGTGCCATACATGTACGCGGCCAGTTAGACTTGCCAACTGTTCAGGGAGGGAGGAGAGTGCAGGGCCAAAAAACTTGGCAAGTGTGCAGTGCTAAAAGGACCACTCCACTATTTTTTAATATTTCCCCTTAGTCCATTAGAAATTGCTTTTAGATCCAATGAAGTGCCAGAAATTTTTGCCCCGCCTGAAGCTGCATACGGGATTTCTGGCTGTTTGAAAACAGTCCCCTGGTCATGTGCCCCTGCTCTTGTTTGGCGGGAAAACCCATTTGTGCTTTTGATGCGTCAGGAATCTGTCTCTTATGCTTTTCCAAATGAGATGACTTTAAAGCCCCCGCAGAGAGTTGTACTTCTGGGTCACACAAACCTGCTGTGGGGTTTTCGGGAAAATCGGAGAGAGGTCACATGACTCAGCAGCAGTGAGTTATCCTTTTTTCAGCTGCGGTGAACCCCCCTTGCTGGCACACTGTGCACCGGGAAAAGCTTTTTTAACGTTAAAAAGGGAAAAAAAAAAGGAAACTTGAAGGGGTTGTTTCATTTCTTTTAAATGGTCTTCAGAAAAAAGGGACAGTGAAAACAAGCAACTTTCCCAATTGGTTGGGATTTGCCCAAAAGCTATCTTGTTTTCAGGGTTTTCCCTTATCTTCGTTTTCGGGAAAACGCTTTTCCCCCAGTCCCGGGGTCGGATTCCTCCCCCTTTTCATTTAATTGGCGGGAAGGCTTTTACAAATTTTTTTCTGCCCTGGCCCCCAGTTGTTTTCAGGAGCGCGCATTCCGGGCCCCTCTCACTCAGAATAAGGGGCCGGCAAAAAATTTCATCTATACAGCCCCCGCTCCTCAGTGGGCACTGAAACTGCTTCTACAATCAGAAAACACAGAATTGTTGCCTAAAAGCTGCTGCGTGGTTAAAAAATAGAAGGGGGAGGATCTGTGCTGCTCTGGATTTGGGTTTTTAGAAGCTGGGTTTTTAACTGGAACCCAAAACCCCCAGCTGTGAGGGGAAGGGGAAATTTTGTGCTCTGGTTCATTAAGACTGTTAGACTGAATGGGAGGGGCCCGTGGTTGGAAAAAAAACAGCTTTTACAAAATAAAAACTGCATAGGGAGAGGAAAAAAACAAAAGTGACTGTTTTTCCAGAGACGGGTGGGGGGGATAGGGGAAGCGAGCTGGGCAGTTTAAGGGGGGTTTTAAAGTCCCCCCCCCTTCAGTTAAGAAAAACCCAGGGTGGGGGGGAAGAAAACGGCCCCTTTGGGTTTAGGAACTGAGAAAATCAAGCTCCAAAAAAAAAGCTGAACTGTTTGGGCGGGAAAATCCCCTTTTTAAAAGGTCCTTTAAAAACGTCCAGACCCCCCCCCTTTTCCACTGGGGTAGTTTTTCCCTCTGGTCTTACTCTATGGTTGGGGACATATTTTAACCACTAAAACACGATTTTAGGGAGGTTGTATTATTGGGTTTGGGTCTATGGACACTCTTGTCCACAGCTCTTGATGGCCCGCATTTCCAACTAAGAGCAACCTACATGGACAAGGGTCTTAAAAAATTTTATGTTTATATGGGGTAAGGGTACCCCATCAAAAATTGATAGGTGCGGCACCCTTTATTCACACCTTTCTAGGGAAAGGGCCCAAGAAAAGGTTGGGGGGGTTAAACAGGAGGGAAATTCCCCCTACTACGTTGGGAAAAAGCCACAAAGTCTATGGT